>JANIIA010494612.1:0-14986 GCA_027478495.1 Erythroxylum alaternifolium | reverse complement strand
AGACATGTGGTACTCAAGGATATCTTGGATACTGATTTTGTGCTTTGACTCCATTCCTTGTTGCCTTGTAGAGGTCACTCATAGGGTGGTGATTGGGTACAGCATAAGGTATTCGAAGGTAATTAAGTAGTCAATAGAGGATTCACCACTTCTGTGATAGTAGAAGATGATACCCATGGCCTCTTTTCAGGGCCATTACCTGGAAACCTCTGGTCGGAGTACATGTGACTTGAAGAATGTCTTCATTGGCATATAGAGTAATGAGTCCCAGGACGAGAATTGAGATCACTTGGGCTAGATTTGACGTAGTCAGTCTAGTGAGAGTTGAAACTTTGCCTATACTCATAAGCAAGTGGGGTATAGCATGGTGAAAGGAAAAATTACACAATAATTATCTATGGGAGGGTTCATGAAATGTTTCATAACAAGCATGAGTTCGTTCCTCAAACCACCTACTTTTCGGTTAATTTGGGGTCATGATTTGTTGCTAGACGCCACTCATGACTTGCTTGGATTAAGTGTTAATCCAAATGGCCAACATAATGGAGAACCTAATGGGTCACATGCATAAGAGTAACTCGGAGGATTTGTAAAATGGTTTTGGAAAAAGATCCATTATATGGAGACCAATAGAACCAAATGGACCCAATGAGATTGGGATATGTTTCAATGAGATCGCAACATTGATATTGCTGAAACAGGTCTTCAGTGTTTTTTCCATACTTAGGACCCGATAGGACCGATCCTAGTGTGATTGGACTACCTCAAATATATATATAGCTAATATATATAAATTTAACGTGGAAGATAAGGGATGGTGTTTTAAAGTTAGGAATTTATTGTCTCTAAAGGAGAAAAGATAAAAAATACTAAAAGACAAAAATCAAAAGCAAGTAAAAGGAAGAAGATCGTGAGAATTAAAAAGTAAGATACTTAACTCTCTCATCTTTCTCATCTTCTTCCTCTCCATTTTGCTTTCACGTTTTTACTCTCCTTCCTTGTATGGTATTTCCTTATAATAGGCATATAGATCCTGGAATTTGGGAAATCCTACAGGGAGTTCGCTATTTTAGCCACTTATTGCAAGTGAAGGAAATGACATAGAAACTGTGGATACCTTAGTGAAATGGTGACTGAGTCGGTGTTGTTGGATGCTGAGAATGAAGACTTATAGAAAATGCCAATATCATAAGAGATTCTTGCGATGATTTGGGAGATGGATGGTAACAGTGCAGTAGGCCCAGACAACTTCACTAAGAAGTTCTTTACTCATTATTGGGAGGTAGTGGAAAGTGACTTAGTGGCCGCAGTGCAAGAATTGTTTATAGGAGGAGACCTTCCTAGAGCTTACACATCTACACTCCTGGTACTAATACCGCAGATTGCCAATGTGTCTCCATTTAAGGATATAGACCAATTAGTCTATGTAACTTCTTTCAAAAGATGATCTCTAAGTTGATCGTAAACAAGTTGTGTTTGATTCTATCAAAAATTATATCTCCTCAATAAGCAATTTTTTTACGTAGGTGATTAATCTCTGATAACATTTATTGGCTCAAGAAATTTGTTCAGATATGAACAGAAAGATAAGAGGAGGAAATTTATTGCTTAAGTTAGATATGGCCAAGGCATATGACAGAATGTCTTGGCTTTTCTTGATTAAAGTATTACATTACTTTGGGTTTGGGGAAAAATTTATAGACTAGGTTTGGAGGCTGATTTCAAATTTCTGGTTTACTATATTAGCAAATAGAGTGCCTTCAGGATATTTTCACTCATCATAAGGTTTGAGATGGGATGACTCATTATCTCCAACTCTTTTTACTATTGGGGATAAAGTTTTGACAAGAGTGCTGAATGATCTTCCACAAATGAGCACATTTGCTATTCCTAGGGATTGCCTAGAGTGACACTTCTTTCCTATATTGATGATCTATTGATTTTTACTAATGGACTAAGATCATCCCTCATAGCAGTCAAGTAGGCATTGGGAGAATATGAGAAGTGTTTTGGCCAGCTAGTTAATGCTAATAAAAGTTGTTTTATGTTGGCAAATTCTCTAAGACAAGACAAAATTTGATTGTGAATGTCACTAGTTTCTAGCATCATTAGTCCTCATTCACATATCTTGGATGCCCATTTATTAAGGAAGTAAAAGCTTTGAGTTTTTCAACGGATTGGCAGATAAAGTCACTCAAAAAAATATCTCACTGGGCAAGCAATCTACTTTTAATGGGAGGAAGAGTGACTCTGCCTTGACTAGATTTACAATCTCTTCTATTGCATGTCTTTATTGCAGCAAACCACCCCGTGAGGAATTTTGACTAAATTGGAAAAAAATGTTTGCATATTTTCTATGGGGAGTAGGTGAAGAAGGGCCTAAGCATCATTGGATTGCATCGAAATCACTACGTTGCCTGATGGAGGAGGATGGTATTGGTTTGCAACATTTGTATGACATATACATGGCTTTCTCGGCTAAGTTGTAATGGAGATATCTAGTGAGTAATTATTTATGGGCATCCTTCCTAGTGTCTAAGTATGGAATTAGAGGCGATTCAGAGGAGATTCAACCAAGACTGACGGACTCTCTAACTTGGAAAAGAATGCTCACTATTCGTGAACAGATGTAAGATTGTATTGTTCACTTTAGTAATAAACTCATATGGAAGGACACCAACACTGAGGAATTCTTAATGACTTTAGCATATAATTGTGTTAGAGATGTGGGCACACGAACTATAACTGGTTATAATATTTGGGATAAAGGGATTCCTATGAAAGTATCACTTTTCATGTTACACTGATGGACAAACAAGCTTCATTTATATATTCCCTTGCAAAGGTTAGGGATTCTTAGACCTTGAGATGTAATTATTTTCATAATGGTAGCGAAGAATCTTTGGACTGCATGTTCCTTCTTAATGATTGGGCTAAGCACCTTTGGAGATTTTTAGGAATGCCCTTTGGTTTAACAGATCCATGCTTTAGGTATAGAGATATGTTAATACGGTGGTAATTAGCTGGGGGCAATCTGGCTATGAGACTGTTCTTTCATGTGTTGCCATCCTTTATTAGTTGGTATATTTGGAAGATGCGTTGCTTTACAAAATTTGATGGATCTCTTCCACCTATCTCTTTGATGATCTCAGAGATTGTTGATTCTATTTCTTATGTTTTACAGTATTGTCTTTCTTTAGCCATTTCAAGTAAACAAGTGGCAGGATATGGTGGAGACTATTGAAAGGTATGTTTGGCCTTACAAGGTTCCCTAGTGTTTTGGTGTAAGCCCTCTTTGGGATTTCTGAGCTTGAATATTGATAGTTCGTTAAGAGGGAACCCTACGGCTAGGTGGTAGTAGTGGGATTGTTCGAGATGAGTTACGAAGGTGTGTATTGGCATTCTCATTACCTATGCAACATATTACAAGTCTAGAAGTAGAAACATAATCTCTTTTACAAGGATTGAAGCTTTATGCTAAATTATTTCCCAATTCTAGGGTAATAGTTAAGTTGGACTCCAGAGTTTTGGTTGACATATGCTTTGGTAGAGTTCAGATTCCATGGCAGCTACTAGATTAGTTAGCTGAGGTGCTAAAGTTCTCTTTTGTGAATGGTTTTCTCCATTGTTATAGAGAGGCAAATCAAGTGACAGATTTCTTGGCAAATCTGGGATGTTCTTTAAAGGGTTTGACCACCTATAGTAATCAATCACTAATACCTCATACATTAAAGGGTATATTGACTTTAGATAGGTTAGGCTTGCCTTCACTAAGAGTAACAACTGTTTAACTGTAATAGATAATAGTGAAATTAACTTTTTCAATTTCTTTATATTTTCACATCTTTGATGTTTAGCATCTAGTGCTAGATTATTTGTTAATACCAACTTCATTTATTTCGGGCAGGTTAATTTCATGCCCCTTGCTCTTTACTTTTTGCTTTTCTTATTAATAAAATAGGGTATTCATCTCCTCCAGGGTGCCACCCCTAGTTGGAAAAAAAGTTAAAAGTTCTCTCTTGATAATCACCCCACTTAAATTATATGATCTTTTTCACTTCCTTATTCAAAGGTGTAACAATTATACTAAATTCTTTAACATAACACTTAGAGAAACTATCTAACCTACAAGAACTCCTAAAATCACTCATAATTTTTTTGTTAGATAATATCTAATAGTTGTTACTTTCTCCTCATCTACTTCTATTCCTCTTTTTCACTTACCATATGGCAAAGAAATACAACTGATTTGATGCAAAATGAAATTTTCTCAAAATTCGAATATATCCTTTCTTACCTAAGCATGCAGAAAACCCTATCTAAATGTTCAACATGCTCATCCAAGTTCTTATTATAAATAAGAATATCACTAAAATAAATAAAAACAAATTTGCCTAAAAACTCACGTAAAATATGGTTCATTAGTCTCACAAAAATGCTAATTAGGTAAATTACTAAACCAAAAGGCTTTATTAACCACTTTTGCAAACCATACTTAGTTTTGAAGTCAATTTCTCATTCATCATCTTCTTTAAATTTGATAATAACTAAAATTTAGATAAATTTTAGAGAAGAAGCATGCACCATACAACTTATCAAGCATATCATCTAACTTAAGGATAGGATGTCTATACCTTACAATAATTTTAATAAAGGCAAGAAAATCTACATACATTTTTTATGATCCATCCTTAAATAGTACTAATAAAAGAGGCATAGTACAAAGGCTCTAGCTTTCTCTCACATAACCATTCTCTAAAAAGCCTTTCACTTTGTTTTTCTCTTTTAACTCTTCAAAATTTGTTCTATATATTGGCTAGTTTGGAATTTGAGCTTTAAAAATAAAATTGATTTGGATATCTATCTCTCTTATAGACAGTAATCCACTCAAAAATCTTCTTGAAAGAGATGATCAAATCCCTACAAAGAGAAACAATAACACTAGGCAAACTATCATTACTATTATCAATATTGAAAGAAAGAAAAGAATTTTTGTAGATACAAGAAAGCATTTGGTTCTTAACTAAAAATACATCTCGCTCATCACCCTTTCTTGCTACCAAATTTTATCCTTTTCCTTTATGTTTATCTCTTATTTTTACTTTAACCAAAGTGTTTGAATTATCCCCATATGTTTTCTCTCATTTTTCCCCCCAATCTCTCTTAATCACTCTTAAAAATATTTATTTTTTCTTCACAAACTTGCTTTATGATAATGGAGCAGGTGTAATCAATTTTTCATTTATGATAAAGGAATAATGAATATTGTGTCTATCATGCATGGCTCTCCTATCAAATTACCAAGGACACCCTATAAGAATGTGACTAACTTGCATAAGCATCGAATCAAATTGTACCTTATCATTACACCTTCATTGAGAATGAAACTAGCAATTACTTTGTTACCTTAACCTTCCTAGTCTCATTCAAACATTCTAAATTATACAGTTTAAGGTGTTTTGTAGTTGATAGTCTCAACTTCTCTACTAACTATATACTAGCGTGGTGACAACCTGACTTAACCTGATAGCAAGGGGAATTGTAGATAACTTAACTACTAGTATAAGAAGGATATGGGCATTGGACTAAGTTGATCACAAGGACACTTATGTCCCTGTAATCTAGTTCTTTTGTATTATAATAGTAAAGTTGCATACTTGGATGTGTAAATAACCGTTTATTAATGAAATCCATTAGTGTTTGGAAAAAAAATCTACACTAACTATATTTGGACATCTCATTCTATTTATGAACGTACTATAAGCTTAATCCTTGATGGAACATCTTATATGGAAGAGAATATCCTAAATTTTTATTCACATCATCCTTTACCACATGTATACTCAATACCCTTTAAGAGACAAGTATCCTTCCCTCTTCAGGCATCTTATTACTATCAACATCACTAGCATCCACTAAACCATACCTATCCTTATTTGTTACCTTTTCACTTTCATAAATATATTCTCCATCCTCTTTTAACATCATCAACTTCTTATTAGGATATTATGAAACTATACGCCCTCTCCTCAAACAATTGAAGCAATATCTTGATTTTTAGTTGATAAAAAGGAACAAATTTTGCCTTTCTCTTTATTTGCTAGTTGCACTATTGGTTTGGTTTTTTCATATTTAGACTTTAGAGCTTTGTCATCCTTTTTAGTCCATAATTTTCTGTATGATGAAGAATGTAAACTAGAATCACTAAAATGATTAAAAGGACTCCTTTTTAATTGTCTTTCTATGATTATGACAATGTAAATCACATCCTCTAATTCCATGTTATGATGTAGCTCTATAAAAATTAAAATTTTCTATATTTAGTCCATAAATGAAGTCATTCATTATTACTTCCCTATCTTTATCCAAACTCACACTAACTATGACAACTTCCATCTTTTTGTCATACTCGTTCATGCTCTTTGAACCTTGAGTTAATTTTTTCAACCTTTGATAAAGATCTATATAGTAGAATCTTAACATAAAATGCTTCCTTGTTAGCACTTTTATCTCCTTCCAAGTTTTAATGGGTGGTTCTCAACTCCTTCTCCTAGTGAGGATTTATTGATCCCAGTAATTCACAGTATAACAGTTAAAATATAAGTTGCAAATTTAATCTTTTTCTCATATAAAAAGTTTTAATAATCAAAATTTGAAATATATACGATTTTCCCACTTTAAGTAGGCATTTGTTTTATCTTTCTTATAAAAGATGGTATCTTCATGTTAATACTACCCATATTATTATTCACTCTTTCTTTATATCCTCTATCATTCTCTAAACCAAATATATCGCCTCCTTTTCTCTTATTATACCTCCTCTTCCACCTATTTTATTCTTTATCTCATTTTATGTTTAACTCCCCTGGGTAGTTGGTAGCAATCTCAACCTTATAAAAAGTCTCAAAGTCATCCATTCTAGTAGGTAAAGGTCAGTTGTATTATAAACTAGCTAAGGCAACTTCATGTTTCTCCAACTTACCCCTCGTTTCATCATATGCATATGATGACCTAGTATTGCATTCATAGTGAACTCTTAGTATATCACCACTTTATCCTCCCGACTTAGGTAAAGGTGAGTTGTATTATAAACTAGCTAAGGCAACTTTATGTTTCTCCAACTTATCCCTCGCTTCATCATATGCATATGATGACCTAGTATTACATTCATAGTGAACTCTTAGTCTATCGCCACTTTATCCTCCCAACTTCCTTTATTTTCTTTGAAAGAGTTTTTGCTTCAGTTTTATGACATAATGGATATATAAGAAAATGTTAATAGCAAAGTAATCCCTCATATATTTTTCTCAAAATTCACTTTATCTCACAACCTAAACTTGACTAAAGATTATGTGCAAACTATTGAGTCTATTAAGAAAGATATTTTTAATCTTCCTCTTTATCAACTAAAACTCTAAAAAAAGTAAATTAGATTAAAAAATAATGAAAATGTTACTAAAGGCCAAATGAGAAAAGTGAAAGCAAAAAAATCAAACTCCATAAAATCCAATTTGATCAAATAGGGAAGAAAAGGAAGAAGAAAAAGACAACAAATAACCTTTTCTTATTAGACAATAAATATAAAATCCATACTTATAAATCATATAAAATTTACTAGCCCTTTTATATGCTTTAAATATGACTTTCCAAGAGCTTTTATTGACAAAAACTTATCAAAATTGGATTAAGATGACAACTAATCAAATCCATATTGCAATTTGAAATCAAAGATTCTCCTAACTAAATCTGACTTTTTCTTCTTTTCTTTCTTTTTTTTTGATTAACTTGTAAAGTCAAGAAATAAGAATCAAATTCTCATTTACTATCATTCAGTCTTGTAAGCTCTGTTAAGATATCATTGAGAGCCGTAACCATCTTTTCTATAAATTATCCTTTACAAATAGATTATGGAGGAACATTTAAAGGTTTTGTAATAAGTTCCACTATGCTAACTCCTAGCATAGCATGCTTTATTGGGCTAGTGATCTCAAGCATTTGAGTAAGGATGATTACATTCTTTTTAAAGTAGCTTCTAGAAATACAATCTACTTGATTTCGTAGGAAAGGAGCTCTAAGGTCTTTAGAAATAAGCAAAGATGTTAAACATCCAAATGAACATCTACAGGATAAAAGAAATGGTTTTATATAAAAATTCTTCATTAGTTGTATCCCTAGATCTTGCTCACAAATAGGGCTTATCACTTAGCACTTCTACTAACATGTTCTTCTGCTTCGTACCTTATAGACGTTTACTATCACTAATTCTTCAGGAGATAGATGAGTATGGTGTAAAGGCCTAGAAGCACCTTAAAAAAGGATCAAATTGTATTAGATTTCAATTGTCCACCAAAAAGATTAACCAAGCTGGCATACCTATAATGCCTCTAGGAAATAAGAACATTTAATATTATATTATATGTATAGTTTAGGGATTTCAAAACTTGTTATAATTAAATATTTTTAATTGTAACTTATAAAATGACTGTAATTTACCATCCTACTTAGAAATATATTCCTTTTAATTTTTAAACAAAGAAACAAGAAATAAGAATGATAAGAACACCTAAGGAAGTTGAATATTTGATAAGAAGATATAAGAATATTGAAAACATGAATGAAAGAATTCCATAACAAACCTAAATATAGAATAAAGCTCTTATAATAAATACCGATACGACCCTCATTAATTAGACTAGTCAAATTTAATACCAAGATGAATAAATACCAAGGATCATTCTATCAAGATAAGTTTGATTCATAAATTAGACTTAAAACATAAAAGAAGGATTCAACTCACCACACTCACAGGAAAGATGGAATGGTAATGATAAGATTATGATATTGATTGCCACTAGCAAGGTAAAAAAGATCACAAGTTATTATAGAACCTAAAATAAGAGATTTTAGAATCAAAGAATGAAGAAGGTATCTCACACTGTTTTTGAGTAATCAATAACATGATTTGTTAATTTCATTAATAAGAAAATATTTATAAACATAAAAAACATATGAATTAGAGCCTTAAAAGGAAAATAACATTCTTATCATAATCTAATTAGGAACAACTAAATAACTTTAAAAGTCAATCCTTATCTAAACAAAAAGTTGAAATTCAAAAACCAAAACATCAATCCATCTATTTAATGATTTTCTAGCTTTATAGCTAACACCAGTTGGCTTTTAAAACTTTACAATTGAAAATTAATGATGAGTTTGATGTCCATCTCATTTTATATCCAACAATAGGTTGCTTCTAGAACTTTTTTTCAAATAAACATGACATATGTGGCACTAACATGATGTTGCATTTGATAATGCAAGTCTAACATGGTCATATGTTGGTTTTATATTGCCTAATTCTTCAATTTTTAAATTTAGATCAAGATTGGCATCAAAGGCTAATATAGCACCAATGTCGACTACATTTTGTTTCCTTTTTCCATAGTTTTGTTACTTTACTTGAAGCAATATTATGGGATTGAATTTAGTCTCTTAAAGTATCAAAGAATCGCTCATTGCATAAAGATCCACCATTAAGTCATTGAGAGTTTTTTGGCCTTTATTACTCTATTCTTTATCAATGTTCCTATCATATTCTCTAATGGATCTCTAGTAACTTTCGGTGTTTTATTTGAACCTTTTTAAAACTGTTCTAAACCCCTGTTCATATGTCCTTTACTTAGAAACTTGTATAGCTTGAGTAGATTCTTAATTCTCATTAAAAAACTTTCACTCACTTACATTCACATAGATCTTAAACTTTCTAATGTATTTGAATTTTTAGTTGAATGCTTACGCACAGCACAAGAACCATCAAACTTTATGGTAGTCAACATACCCAATAAAGTCTTAGCAAGTGACTTATCAGTAGAATCAACTAAGAAATATCTTTAATAAACTTAAGATATTCCTTAGCACTTTCAGTTTTAGGAATTATTGTATTAATGTTGCTAGCCATAATAATTCACAAAACATTAAGCTTAGTTTGTTTAATCTCTTCCACAATTCACAAGAAGATTTTTCTTTAATGCTAATAGTATCAAAAGAATACCGAGCTTATTAGTTTAGAGAGTCAAATCAAGACCCAGGATTCTTAGGTTAAACTAAACTTTGTCACATCATTTAATAAAGTTAAGCCCATTAAAATTTATAATAGATTAAATTCGCAATTGAACAGTAATGTAATTAAATGATGTAAATATATTAATGCTTAAGTCATATAAACGTAATCAAATAACAATCATATTACAATACATGTATATTATAATTCTCTTTCAGTGAAATAATAATCTACAAAAAGAACAAAAGTTGATACTTAGTATTATATTCGCATAATTGATAATTATACACTTTAATTAGGCATTCATATTATCTTTGGATAAACTAAACATATCTAACAAAGTATACCAATTAATCATGTTAACATTCAACAATAAAACATTAACTAATCTATTTTTGGATGATTATTAAATATTTTATAATTAATTAACTTTAATATACCAATTAAATATATCATTATACCATTTCAATCATAAGCATTACATTATAGGTAACTAGTTTTTATTTAATTTGATGTTTATGAAAACTTTCTAGTGTTGACACTTTGGTAACTAACAAATTACTCATTATATAACTATCAAACAAAATAATTATACAAGCATCATTTAGTATGTTATAAAAGTAATTGATTATTAATCTAAAGCAGTTGCATAAACTTAATTTATTTCTAAAACAAAAATTTTAGTGGAGAAAATGGAAATTTTGTGGCGCAAATAACCTAATAGATTTTATGATCTTCATAATTTGGATTTGTTCAAGTTTGATTTTATTATTTCTTTAATGGACAATATTAGTTTGTGGTTATAAAGACCATCCTTGGTTCATGCAAGAGGCTATAATCAATAAAATAACTAAAAAACGAAGCTTACTTTTGTATGACTTTAGTAATTTATTATATAGATAAATTGACACAAGCACCAACAGACCTAAGTGATGGTGTCCGTTAATTTTTAAATCAACATCTTCTTTGTTTTTTAATTCATCTATGAATATACATAATCTGATCTAAAATTATTTAAAATATCAAGATGGGCTCACATATAAATACAAAAATAATGCTTAATCAACAATCACATCCCTTTAAGTATATCTATAATAAAGATGATCAAATTAGTCAGAAGGCAGCAAAAACATAATAACATAAATAATCTTTAAAGGGAAATTTTGTTAGGACTTTGATTCTACATGTTAACTTTTAACTTTGTAGTACCTTACGTTTAATCAATAATTTTTACAAATGTAAATAGAGCGTACCTTAATCTATGATGTATAAGATAAATGAATTTGGAAATTCTTATCAAGATAGAATTTCAATAAAATTTTGATTTTGCTTATTTCTATCTCTTGTCCTTAGTTTTGTATGTACAAGTTTTAAAATACAATAAACTATACTTATATATATAGAGAGAGAGAGTGTGTGAGAGAGAGAGAGATTCAGACAAACATAAATTGATTTTTTAATTACTCTATTTTTATTTTGGGCTTATTATCATAAAAGTAAAAGAGTTACTTTATTTAATAATTATCTTGTTGGCCAATAAATTTTAAATACTTATACAATTAATTACAGAGTATGGTCATATTAATAAAAGATATCTAATACAAAATTACATCTTCTAAAGGGAGTGTTAATTTGTCTCCACTACTAGTTGCATGAATCTAGATTCAAGATCTTATAAAAAAAAACATAACTTCTTTATGATTTTCCTTAACCATCATTTATTTTCATTTTGAAGTAATCCACTTGTTATTGTAAAACTAATAAAGTCATGGAAAAGCACCATCTTAATTTAGTTTAGTCGATAATGTTTGAAGTAATCCACTTATTATTGTAAGACTACTAAAGCCATAGAAAGCACCATCATAATTTAGTTAAGTTAGTAATTTTTCAACGCACCAAGGTCGTTCATAGTATTTTATATGCCTTGGGCAAAATATTAAAAAAAAAAACCTATTTTACCTATTTTTGGGCTCTTAGAAAGAATAAAAAGAAGCAAAATATGAGTCTTTTTTGTTGTTCTTTATAAGGCCAAGAGTGGGCAATATTTTGCTTCAATTTATTTTTTATGAGTGTAAAAATAGGCCTTATTTTACTATTTATGATAATGGGCCCTAGGCAGGTGCCCTGGCTATCCTTGCCCAAGACTACCCTGCAACGCACTAGCTCATATCCCTTAATCTTCCTGTCATGTACAATTTACTTTGTTCATAATAAATTCTTTAAGATTTTCTCCATCATCAAAAATTCCTTATCACTTTCCCATTATTAGTTTACATCCTAAAGCTAGTTAGTTAGTTGTAATTATGGTGAAATAATTAGTTAAAGGTATTTTTATCTTATACATATTTAGATATATATGATAAAGTCTATGGAAAATGTACATTGGAAATTAAATTACGATAAGATTATAATTATGAAATTTATATTGTATTTATGTATTATCCCTAAATTATTCCTAGTTATTGTTCTATTAAGACTAGATATTAATATAGTTAAAAATACTAGCACATTATGTTGCTTTATTATGAAAGAAATAGTCGATCTCCTAGAGTAAAGTATGAAAATACTTAAACAAATATATAGGTATCTTTTAGTGAACAAATTTACTAAACTAATCCCATATTAGAATTTTATTTAGAGCACTAGTTGTGTATCTATAGAAATTCTCATTTTAATAATTGCGTAAGTGATCCTTGGATTAGAGATGTCCAAAATATCTCATATAGGCATTGTTATATTTCGATACTACTGATGAGTTATTCTAGTAAAGAGTAACTTAATCAGTAGTCATTAGATATAATGTGAACTATATATATGGAGGTCATCAAGTAATCAATATAGGATTCCTCAACTAAATCTCCAAAGCACATTTTAGGTTTTTAAAGCTCATTTGGACTCGTTCCATAGATTTTTAGAGTTTTCAGAAATTTTCTAAAAAATTTTCAATCGAGTCTAGAACCATCTTCGTTCTATCCGTGATCTCCATTATAACCTCAGTAGTATATTTAAACGCTTAAATTACGATAGTATATCATAAATAGAGCATACTCTATAAAATACATGTACAACACATTACATAGTACCATAATCGAAATAGCATATTACAAATTCTCCCCTCCTTATAAAAACTTTGTCCTCAAAATTTTAAACACACTTAGTCATCTCAAAAATAAGAATATTGACTTGGCATCCATTCTTTGTACTTCCACTCTGTCAATCATTTCATAGGGACTAAGATACTACGGGCTTAACTTATCATATTGGCCCCATTTAGTAAAGAGCTGATCAACTCGTTTTTAGCTGATTGACCTATTTTAGCTGATTGACTATATAAACAAGCTATTAAACTTGTTTAATAAATAGCTGGTTGAGTTGGCTGATTCAACCCAACCAACTAATTTTTTATCAGCTCCTTCACATAAGCGTTTTGTTATCAACTGATAACATTTTTAATTTTATGACAATTTTACCCCTCATTTACTCTCTACTCTTCGACCGCTCCTTTATCGTTTTCTTTATAATCCACTTACTTTTTTTACTCTTTACTAACATTTCTCACATCTTTCAGCTCTCACATCTCCACCAAATCACCGTCGCCGATTTATGGATGTGTTTACAGATCATACTCTTTTGTTTTTCTTTTCTTATTTTCCAGCTTCTTCCAACGGATAGAGGTCACTTTTGTTTCTGATGAAATAACCTGACATTTGAGCAGTAGCAAATAACAATGGCTCGGTTGATGAGGCCACTGATGTATTACCGTTTCTACCGCTGCTCTAGCGTCGCATCTAATAATCTCCTCTCCTAATTCTTTACAGTACCCCCTAGAGCCACACCTACCTGCGTCTCTTTTGCTACAGTGTACTCCTCTCCTCGTGAGGTCCATCGTGAATCACAAAGCCCTAATTTAATGCCATCTGATCTCGAGCTTAGCAGCCACTTGGATTCCGGCAAAAAGAAAAGTCACAATAAGAAAAAGCGAGAAGCTCGGCACACCGTCTGATAGGGCATGGAGCTTTCTTCCTTCTCCCCTCTACAAATAAAATGCATTATCAAGTAATATTATGTAGCATTGACCTTCAAATTTTTGACCCTCTATTTTTTTCATGTAATTTTCGTAGTTATATTGCTAAAGTGTTTTCTTTTACATTTAGTTAAGTTATTTTGAGGTATGTTCATGTCTGTGGTTACAGATTGGCTTCACTCAACAGAGAAGTGCTTGATGCATTAATGCTAGTAAAGGTGCTTCCTTTTTTGCAATCTTAGCTTCTTGTTTTGATGTTATGATGCATTAAGACACAGTCATTTAAGAGGTTTTTGGTTTTTAGTACAACGGAGCAAAGGTGTTTGGTTTTTTTTTGCAGAGATTGGGACCTGATGTCCGAGAAGGAAAGCAAAGGCAATATAACTATATTGGTATTGAATCTCTGATCTTAAAGCGATCTTAGTTGTTTGATTACATATGTTAGGTATGTTACATAACTAAAAATTACATATGTTATATACGTCGCGTACTTTCTTAGCATTTGTGCTTATGTTACTATCAATACATCTTCCACAAAATGCTACAGATTGTTATATATGTTAGATATGTTCATGGGAAACTTACGCTACTTTACGTCGTGTATGTAGTTGTTTCTCATATGTTTGTCAAAAGTGTTAACAATGTTGTTCAATTGGGTGCAGCAATGTGTATAGAGAATGCAACCTCAGAAGTCACAACAATCAAGCTATTCCAGAAACTGTCCTTAAGATTTGTAAGTTATTTAATAGTCAAACTTTCCAGGCCAAGGCTGCATTATTTGGTGTTGTTTCTAGTCTCTCGCAGGTTAGGTAAAATGTTTCTATGATATTTGTTTTGTAGATGCTTATAGTATTATTTTTTCTGAGAGATGATTCTTGATTGTTTTGAATTGCATTGCATGG
>JANIIA010494592.1:0-14986 GCA_027478495.1 Erythroxylum alaternifolium | reverse complement strand
ATTTTTGTTTCTAAATCTTTCCTTATCACAACTCATACCAAGATCACTCTTTCTACTCCCTCTACTTCTCATTTTCATTAAAATCACATTTAACATCAATTATACCTAGAAGTTGTCAATGAATACATGTACCACTTTTTTATGTGCAAACATTCAATATTTAAGTGTATATATACTAATATTATGCATGAGCAAGAAAATGCATTTCCTTAATCTCTCTTTTAGGTCATATGTACTGAAATTTTGGGTCCTAGCCCTTAATATGAGAACGGGATGTTATAGTAATCAACCGCAATCTCAAGCTCGAGTCTACACCATGACGAAACAAGAGGCTCAAGACTCTCCAGATGTCGTTGCAGGTGTGTTACTTATATTTACATTTGAGGCTTATGCATTGCTACATCTTAGATCTACGCATTCTTTTATTACACCGTATATGGCATCTAAGTTACATTGTGATAGAGACTTATTGAGATGTGGATTAGAGGTGAGTAGATCGATAGGTAGTACCACTGTGATAGGGGAAGTCTGCAACAGGTGTTTGATTCGAATTGATCGGGTAGAGTTAGAGGTAGACCTGATCGTGTTACCGCTAAAGGAAATAGATGTTATCTTAGACATGGATTGACTCACTGCTCATAAGACAATCATAAATTGTTATACTAAGGAGGTAATATTTGAATCTCCTAATCAGCCAAGAGCAGTATTTAGAGGTATTAGCTAAGTAGTGCCAGTCAGGATGATTTCATTTATGAGTGTATTGAGGTTGATGCAAGGAGGATGTGAGGCTTATTTGGCCCACATCATTGATAACCGAACCAAGCAAGATATGCAGGACATTCCTATGGTTATGGAATTATTGGATGTGTTTCCTGTAGAGTTACTTGTTCTAGGAGCTACACTTATATTTATTTCCCCATATAGGATGGCACCTATAGAACTTAAAGAATTGAAGACTCATTTGCAGGAGTTACTAGATAAGGGATTTGTTAGACCTAATGTGTCACTCTGGGGAGCTCCAGTCTTATTTGTGAAGAAAAAAGATGGAAAGTTAAGACTGTGTATTGATTATAGGCAACTGAATTAGGTCACAGTGAAGAACAAGTACCTGTTGCCTAGAATCAATGATTTGTTTGATCAGTTACAGGGAGGTCAGGTATTCACTAAGCTGGATTTGAGGTCTAGGTATTATCAGCTAAAGATAGCAAAGGCTGATGTACTGAAGAGTGCTTTTAGAAGCAGATATAGCCTTTATGAATTTTTAGTAATGCCATTTGGATTGACTAATGCACGAGCTACATTTATGGCATTGATGAATAAGGTATTTCAACCCTACCAGGATCGCTTTGTGATAGTGTTTATTGATGAAATTTTGGTGTATTCAAATAGCAGAGAAGAGCATGCTGAGCACTTGAGAGTGATATTACAAATTATGTGGGAGAAACAACCATATGCTAAATTTAGTAAATGTATGTTTTTGCTGGATCAAGTAATGTTTCTGGGTCATATAGTAAGTGGGTAAGGTATTCAAGTGGGTTCAAAAAAGATAAAAATGGGAGGCTTCGAAGAATGTAGCTAAAATTTGTAGTTTTTTAGGATTGGCTGAATATGATCAGAGGTTTGTCGAGAAGTTTTCTTTGATCTCAGCCCCTCTGATTAAACTTCTGAGGAAGAATGTGGTTTTCAAATGGAATGATGAGTGTCAGAGAAGTTTTGAGGAGCTAAAACATAGGTTGACTATAGCACTAGCATTGACTATTCCATCGGGAACTAGTGGTTATGTAGTATACAGTGATGCTTCGCATCAAGGATAGGGATGTGTATTGATGTAGAAAGGCAAGGTGATGGCCTATCCATCAACACAATTAAGGTCTCACGAGATGAACTTTCCGGTACATGATTTAGAGCTTGCAACAATAGTCTTTGCTATAAAAATATGGAGACATTACTTGTATGGAGAGACATTCCAGATATACACTAATGATAAAAGCTTGAGGTATCTATAGAGTCATAAGGAGTTGAACATGAGACAAAGAAGATGGATCGAGCTATTAAATGATTATGACTCTATCATTGAGTATCGTCCAGGGAAAGCTAATATAGTGGTAGATGCATTGAGTACGAAGTCAAATAACAGTGTAGCTCAGATTCAGTTATTGAGATTATCGAGCTTAATTCAGTTGAGAGCTTTGAATGTGGAGTTGAATCTAAAACATAATGAAGCATTGATAGCTACACTAAAGTTGAGAACGATCTTACATGACAGAATTAGAAGAATACAGAGTAAATATCCTGAAATGGTGAAACTGATTGAGAAAATTAAGATGAATCCAGATTCTGAATTTGAATTGAGAGATGAAACATTATGGTTAAAACAAAGGTTGCGTGTGCCTAATGTGTATGAATTGAGAAAGGAAATTCTAGAAGAAGTGTATGTAGCAGCTTATGCTATGCATCCTGGTACTACCAAGATGTATAACACATTAAAGCAACATTTTTTGTAGCCAGGGATGAAAAAGCAAGTAGCTAAATATGTGGGCTAAGTGTTTGACTTGCCAACAGATTAAGGCTGGACATCAGGCTCCAGCTAGGAAGCTTCATTCGTTACCTATTCCAGAGTGGAAATAGGAACGAATCATATTGGATTTCATTATAGGATTCCCTAAGACTATGAGGCAACATGATGCTATCTGGGTTGGAGTGGATCGATTGACTATATCAGCCCATTTCTTACCTGTCAAAGAGAATAACTCACTAGACCAATTAGCACGGAGGTATGTGAATGAAGTAGTTAGACTATATGGGGTTCCAGTGTCCATAATATCAGAAAGGGATCCCAGATTTACTTCGAAGTTTTGAAAGAGTCTACAGTCAACTATGGGTATGAAGTTAAATTTCAGTACTGCATTTCATCCTCAAACAGATGGGCAGAGTGAGAGGACAATCAAAAATATTTAGGATATGCTTGCAGCTTGTGTATTGGAGTTTCAAGGAGCTTGGGATCAGTATATAACCTTGATTGAATTTGTTTACAATAACAACTACCACAGTAGTATTGGAATGGCACCTTATGAGGCATTGTATAGTAGAACATGTCGATCATCTCTAGGTTGGGATGAGGAAGGTTTGAGAATGATAGAAGGCCCAGAATTGATACAAGATACTGTGGATAAGGTAAAAATGATCTGAAGTCGAATAAAAGTAGCATAAGATAGACAAAAGAGTTTTATCGATCAACACAGAAGGGATATGGAATACAGTGTTGGTGATAAAGTATTTCTAAAAGTCTCGCCTTGGCGAAGGGTGTTAAGATTTAGCAAGAAGGGTAAGTCAAGCCCTAGGTACATTGGTCCTTATGAGATCCTTGAAAGGATAGGACCATTAGCGTACAGATTATCCTTACCGAGTGAAATGTCTCAGATACACAATGTATTTCATATGAACATGCTTAGGAGGTATAAATCTGACCCAATGCATGTATTATTGGCTCAAAAGATTGAAGTTACTAGTAATCTGAGTTATGTAGAGGAGCAGATAAAACAGTGGCATATCAGACAAAACAGTTGAGGAATCGGGTAATTCCTTTGGTGAAAATCATGTGGAAATATCACTCGAGTGAGGAAGCAACTTAGGAAATAGAGGAGCATATGAGAAAGCAATATCCCCACCTGTTTCATCAATCAAGTAAGAATTTTGAGGACAAAATTTCTTAAGGAGGGGAGAATTGTAACATCCCATTATTCCATAAGTAGGGTTAAAACCCTATGATACTATATATGAGAGTTTATTGAGAATTTAAAAGTGCATTTCATGAATCATATGGCATACACATATACGTGAATAAATTTGACTCTCATTAAAATAATTGTACATTCATTCATTGACATTTTTTGGTATAAGTGATTTTAATGTGATTAAAATGTGAATTATGGATTAATTGTCTTGAAAATTGAATTGGTATGTAGAAAAATAGATTTAGTATTTTTGGAGACATTTTGGTCATTTCAGAAATTTCTGAATATTCAGAATATTTTGGACTAAGAAAAATATAGAAATAAGAGACAAATGGAAATGTGACAATTGGATTAGTAAGTCATTGACAAATGGACTAATTATGGAGTGATAAAGGGACCCATTAATGTGTGGCATAAGGACCAATAGCTAAGGAACAAATGGTAGCGTTACTAGTGGACAAATGTAACACATGCATTGAAGATATGTGTCAACACCTAAAGGGGACACTAAGTCACGTTCTTTGTAAGGAGATTTCTGCAATTCTTTCGGCTTGTTCATCACTGAAACATCAAAACTTTCTCCTTTCTCTCCATCACTGAAACACCTAGCTGGATACTTCTGTATTATTGACTTACCCACGTTACTCCTTACAAAGAAAACATTCCAATCCATATTGTTTTCGATTTTTCTCTCTTCTTGTCTTTGCTTCATCCACTGAAGCTTCTCATTTGCTCTCCCCTTCTCTACAATTTTACTAAAGGATTTGAAGGGTAAATCAAGTAAATTACACTTTAAGTTTTATGGTAGTGTAAATGACTTTTGATGATGTTTTCATGTTTGAAAATGGAAGCATGTGTGAATGGTGTAGCAAGATGAATGGATGCATGCATCAGTGGTGTAGGAAGAAGCAATTTCTGAGATATAAGCAAAGTGATGAAGGTGTTAAATCAGTAGAAAATGTGCAAAAAGTGTATAAAAGATTGTGATAGTTAAAGTTAAATGAAGATTAGTGAAGTGCAGAAAATGTGATACGTAAAAGTATGAATTAGGTTCTATTATAGTGTTGTGGTTATTCATGAACTTGTAAATTGTGTATAGATATTACTGAACTGAAAATTGAGGTATAACTGAATCATCTATGTGAAATGATAGAGAAATGGTAGAGAAGTAATAGAACATTGACAATGAATTGTGCTAGAGTATGTTATATGCAGTGTTTTACTGAACATACATCTGTATTTTGGCCATAACCTGATATGTGAATATCCAAATTAGATGAATTTTGATCTAGATTAAAATAGAGACATATGGCTACATTTTTAATGAAGAAATGGAATTTGAATTGTGTTTTTAAGAGTCTTGGAATTTGGATTAAAGTTGACAATTGTGTTCTATTGAGATATGAGAATAGTATGTAGTATTTAGATTATAACTTGCACAACACTGAACGGAAATGTATGAATTTAAGTAATTAGAAATGTAAGACATAAAGGAACATTTTATTATAAGAAAGTGTTGCCTAAAAACTTCTATTTCTAGGTAAAAAAATGGCAAGAAAGAAGGAAGCAAATACTGCAGGTTGGAGGAGAAGCACGATCGTGACTTTCAATGAAAGTCACGGTCGTGCACCTGGATGATCGTGACCTATAAGGTTATATCAAAGGGTGTTTTTTTAGATGTTTTTCAACCTAATTCAAGTAAGGATGTTACGATATAATGTATGTAGCTTTAAATGAGAACTTAAGTGAATGTAGATGATATTGAATGATGATATTGAATGAGGGGATTAAAGTGAGTAAAAAGTATTAGAGATTAGAGAATGTTTGGAAGATGTTGTAATTACTTATAAAGTCTATTAAGGAACCATAACTGAAAAGTTGTCGTTGAGCATGCATAACATATGATACATTCATGAGTGTGCTTATGATTGACTATTTATCTGAATGCGTAAATTTTTTATATGATTGTATTTTATAGAAGAATACGTTAAGCAACCACTTCCAGACATTGCCGAGACTACAAGGCAGTAAGCTGAAAGGAGCAATAGTGAGTAACCTAAGATGGTCTCACCTTGATTGTTTGTTAAATTGTGTACTGAATTATTCTGATGAGTATCTACTAAATTCTGGACAATCAATGCTCGCACATTTTGATATATGAATAGAACATTGGAAGTTCTACTTGAATGTGAATGTGATTGAATAAACGATTCTCAACTATTATGTTGAATGCCAAATTAAAATTATGATGAAAAATGTGAATGAAAAAGAATGAAAATGTGAAAAAATGAATATGCATGGTGCATTTCATTATATGAATGTATGACATAAAAGGCAGGTATGACTGGAGTCGCCAGTGAGAAAGAGCTTAAAGCTCAGACATTTATGGTAAGAGCCTATGGCTCAATGTGTATAAAGAGCCCTGTATCCGCAATGGATAAGGGACAATATGATAGAGCCTGTTATCCACAACAGATACGGGACAGTGAAAAAGGAACTCGGTCATAACAACTTAATTAAATGAAGTTGAGCCTCATATTATAAGCATTGCATATACATATGATATGAATAAATTGAATCATTGCAATATTTTGAGGAATTTTATTCTATGATATATGTGATTGATTATCGATGATTATAATCTGCATAATTACAATGGAATGATGAATTATATAGATTCTGAAATGTGCTCTATGTGATCAAAGAGTTTCTTGATATTACATGATGAAAATTGAGATGATGTGAATTATGTGATGACATAAATTATATGTTGCATGACAAGAGTGAACCATCGAGGATGGTTACTCAACTAAGTTTGCAAAACTCAACCAAATTGCAACGTTGATATTTTCAAGTTCAAGAGAATAATGAACTAGCTTCTAAGAATGCTTAGAAAAAATTTTGTATAGTTGTTCGATAGAGGACATAGCTCAAAAGTCGTTCAGCTGGGACTGAAGGATTAGTTTAATTTTTGTTTAATTTCTCATGCATATAGGATACTTTATAGACAGAATTGTGGCAAGCATGGATGATGGTTGTAATGCTACATTGTAAATATGGTTTATGAAATGATATAAGGAAATATTTAGGTTTTAAACATTATATTGATCATATGAAGTAGTTATGATGCCATGCTATATAGTGAAAGTGTAATAGTTAGCACGCCATTTCTATCGAGAATGTGCACGTTCGTTCGAAGGGTGTATGTGTACATGTTAAATGGGTAACGATACCAAAGTAATAGAGACTTATGTCTCAGACACCAAAGTGTCTATATCAAGAAATACCAGAGTGTCAATATCAGGAGACACTGAAGTGTCATAGGAGTAGCTACAGACCCTTCTAGGCATGCCTATTTGCCCACAACTAGGACTTAACAGTTTTAAAGCAATCCATTTCAGACTTCAGAATCACAAGCAAATAATATATTTCTTGATTATATTTTTCTCATATAGAACATTAAGTCCCTTTGATTACACTCAATATGCCTTTCAAGCATAAGCATTTGCACCAATATAATAATGAAACATTAAGTCATTACATATTATATAACATCATAGAAATTCCCAATTACCAAATATCCATATCTAATTCACATCAAATAAAACTCTTGGAATACATTTGTATTCTTAAAAACACATTCAACATGAACATACCATACATTTCAAAATTAGTCATATTATTAATTAATCACACATTCTTTAACTTATTTTTCAATTAATAGTCTATAACGAGATTAACTTCTACTAAATTAAACTAGCATCATCTAAACTCATTTTCAACCTCAATTAAGTTCAATTAAACCATTCTTAAACATCTTAATGTTATGTAGTCCAACAATTGTCTAAAACCATCATTTCCTCTTCCTAAGCACTGCCACCTTGCCACGATCGTGACAGAAGCTAATCTACCATTTTTCCTGCAATTTTCTAGTTTTTCGCAGGATAAATTTTTGGGTTAGTTTTGTATGGCCATTCTGACATAGAAAATGAGGTTTTTAGGCAATATATTCTTCTAAAGAAATGTTTCTCTGTCTTCAGTTTCTAATGAACTAAAGTTAATGCAATTTGGTTCATTATTCCTAGAGTTATACCCAAAATACTACGGACTATTCCCTAACAGTGACAAAATCCAAAACTCAAATTTGAGCCAAATTCTAAAGCCCTTAGAGACATAAAAAAATTTCTATTCATTTGTGAAAATTGTAGAAATATGTATTTAGTTTAATCTACAATTAAAATCACCCCATTTTGATATCTACAGGTCAAGTTATGGATAAAATACTGATGTCTGTTTAGTGGAACCACTACAATAAACCCACTTCAGTCTTATTATGAAAAGGTAACACCAAAGACACATGCAAATTAACTAGCAACGTCCCAATTTCATCTGGGATACTTATCTTAATAGAATCCCTCATATTACACTCAAAAACCCATTTCAAAAATCGTACATTAGACAACTCACAAATCATAGTCTTTCAGCATCAAAAACTAAAGCAAAATCTATCATACAAGCATCATTTTCCAAACCTCATTGTACCATCAACTCAACACATATTCTATCCCTATTCAAGCATCAAAAATTCTTATTACTATATGCTATCAAGTTTAGAATTCCCTTATCTCTTAACTCCAAAGAACAAGTGAAACTAGCCTTCTAAACAACCAACATAAGTCTAAAATCCAAATGAAACTAAGATGCTCTTAGAACATCAAAAGATAGCAACATAGAAGATAACATATGGTAACTTTCTTGATACAATATCTTACAAGAATTCTAAATGAAATTGAAGCAAAAATTTAGAGCTAAGAGAGGGTAAATGGTTTTGGTGGAGATGCTTCAATGGAGGCTGCAGAAACTTCTTGTAAGTTTACACCTAAGTTGTTGAGTGTCCTAGTCTTAGAGGAGCACATGTCACCAATGCATGTGTCACATTTTTCCTCCCTTTAAGCTACCAAATGTCACACATCTATTAGGCCATTTTCTCATTTAACAATTAGTCCATATGTCACTCTACGATTGATCCACTTGTCACATAATAATTGGTCCATTTATCACAAAT
Organism: Erythroxylum alaternifolium; assembly: GCA_027478495.1. Lineage (NCBI taxonomy): Eukaryota > Viridiplantae > Streptophyta > Magnoliopsida > Malpighiales > Erythroxylaceae > Erythroxylum > Erythroxylum alaternifolium. Next base: position 6,187 of record JANIIA010494592.1, on the reverse strand, counting down.
TCAACTATGTCAAATGTCATTCCATATATTGACTTAGTCATACTAATTTTCATGTACCTACTTATCTAGCCACTTGACAATTTTTCTAATCCTAATGTACATTTTAATAGATCAATTTCTAGTGGTAATAATTAATCCCATTTCACTAAGTATGATTCATTAAACCAAAATTCAAGTCATATGCAATTCTCAATCATATCACAAATTTTAACACCTATCATATATGCACTTTCATAGACATGTAACATTTCAACTTGGGTACAATTTGGGGACTTACAGTTTATGTTGGGGGTTGTTTGATTGCAAATAAGAAAATAAAATGAAATTAAGCTAACGAAATCAATTTTAAAAAAATTAAAAAATTAGCAAAGTGATGAATATGTTAGGGACTTGATCATTAGTTCAATCTCGATCAATATACAGTTGAACATTCTTTCTTGAATTGTTGTTCTTATACGTCTCCTAGTAAGTAATAATCGTATGTTAGCAATAAGCTTTGTTAATCCCAGTTTTCCCTTAGGTCAAGTTTAATTAAAACAAGCTCTTTAAATTTAATTAGACTGCCATATTACGAGTTGTGCATATAGATTAATCAAGGCAATAACCACACAAGCTCAAGTCATTTATCCTAGGTTATACTATCCTTAATGATTTGAAACCATTAGTTGCCACAAATGAATCCAAACATAACAATTATGGAATGCATTCAAGATTCTAGCACAAATATTAAGCATAACAATTATGGATTATATTCACGATTTTATCAATGGGTCTGTAATAAAAATAATGAAATACAGCATTGAATTATTCTTATATAACACCCAAACATTAAACATAGGATAACATAATCAACCTATAAAAAAGAAAGAATAATAAATATAATGAGAGAAATGTTTAACCAAGCTCTTAAGCATCGATATCATCTCCAAAATGGGTCGAGAAAGCCTAGCCCTCCATGGGTGTCCAAAGAATGAGAATTCTTCCTTTTTTTTGCCTCCCAAAACTCCTAGAATGGTTCCATAACATTTCATCCTGTTTCTCATGGCCATTCTTATTTGTCATGGTTGTAAGATGTTTCTTAAGCCATGATTTATGTTATTCTTCATTCCTTTTGGCACTTTCTTGTTTCCTCTTGCTCTAATCCTTATTCTTCTAGCTTGATGAAGACAAGTGAGTGTGAATATCGATAAGATGACTTAAATATTGTATTTTTGACTCACTTTAACTCTTTCACTTCCAAATTGTACCTAAAATCAAATAAACTAAAGTGATTGTCTTAAGCATTTTAATGCCTTAATCACTAAGTATTATGGATTAAATGTATTAATATTAAGCACATATCACTCTTCTAAGTGATTTATGTTTCATGTGGTTTGTGGTGTGAGAGCTTGAATTTTAGCTATGAAACATAATTTTTTCATTTATCATAACTGAGGTACACAATTGTGAGTGAATGTTGGATTTTATGTTTGATGTTATATGGAGTGTTTTTCTTGTTTCACTAACTTTGATGGCTTTTACTACTATCCAAATACATTGTCGGCCAAGTTTTCATCTTATAAAGCCCTCAATATTTTACAAGCGCATAGGTCGTAAGCATAGCATATAAGGTGTTGATCCCATAAAGAATTGGTAAACCAATTGAATCCTAATTTGTCTAAGGCTTAAAAATGTAATTAAAATGAAAATAAAAATAAGCAGAAAATTAAACAATTGAATATGGATAGATTAAAAGTGAAATTGTAAAATTAACACAAAGAAATCAAAACTGAGCACAACTAATTAATAATTGAAAATTCCCACACGGAAGATTAACCAATTATGAGAGAAGGGGATTTAGCCTATCATCTAGTGCTAACCTAATCACTTTTGAGTTAATTTGGTATCGGTCCTAGGAGTTCGAAAGGTGATGAATCTTTCTCGAGTTATAATTATTTAACCCTAAATCATAAACCCTAACTGATTTGCATTATAGAATTTGTAATCTCTCAATTGGCAAACAGGCCATACATCCACTTACCTCATAAGCACTTTAATAGACAATTGGGTCCTCACAAGATATCTCTCTTTGTATAAATTACCAACTTGATTGTTTGCATGATTTATTAGATTTTTTAACTCTCATTACCCAATCTAATCATTTTTATTTCAATTCACTCTCTCAATTTATTACCAAAGCATGTAAATACAATAAACAATCACGATACCCAACTCATTAACATCAAAAGTAATGAAATTATTAATATTGATTCAAGAACAATTCCTTAAAAGAGTTTGGAACATCCTTAAACCAAAATTCATCATCATCACATCCATATTATACATCAAAAAGAAAAAGATAATAAGAAGGAATTAAGAAATTCACTTGGAGTGTATTGGGAGTGACAATAGAAGCAACACATAATGCAAATAACTATGAACATCCACAAACTTGAACTTTTGCTTGTACTAAAGCAAAAATAGAAAAAACAAGACGTAAACACACCAAACAATAACACATATCAACATGCATATGCAATTATGGACAATTGCTTTGAACTTTGCGAACCTAATTTAACTTCAAACATAAACCTTCAAGTTATGTTAACTTGTTAACTTACGAAATATGTGTCTAAGCACTTTAAACTAAATGTAAATACTAATCAAGACCTTAATGTCAAATTCATTTACCCTAATCACTTGCACATGCATATTGATAATTATTTAGTTAACCAAAATTGTAAGTATCCCTAAGTAGTTTTTCATAAAAATTCAAGCTATTCATAAATATCAGTAGGTTTGATTTATCAAAACACTATTTTTGTTAGTTTTCATTAACATTGACCTAGTCTTTTGACTTGAAGGAAAACATTTGTGATGAATGTGCCTTGGTTACTCAAATAGGACATATTTTATTAATTTGCTTGGTTAGAATGTCATTCTAGCCTTTTGATATGAAGGGAAATGTTTGGGTTGAATGTCCGCGTGTTACTCAGCTAGATCACAATCTCAACTAGCTACTAGCTCTATTCATAACCCTAAGGTTAGTGGGATAGTTATTTATTTAAGTGTTATCATTAATCTTCTCAAGGACTTGAAAAGGACCATCTCCTCTAAGAAGCAACTTAGATCTTCTTTGGGCTAGAAATCTTTCTTTTCTCGTATGAACCCAAGCCCAATCACTGAGATTAAAGGACATACGCTTGCTTCCTTTGTTAGCATTAGAGGCATATTGCTCATTCCTCCTCTCAATGTTAAGCCATACCTTCTTATAAAGGTTCTTCACAAATTCAGCCTTTCTTTTTCCATCCAAGATAACCCTTTCATTCATAGTCAATGGTAACAAATCCATAGGAGTTAGTGGATTAAAACCATAAACAATCTCAAAAGGTGAATATGAAGTAGTAGAATGTATAGCCCTATTATATGAAAACTCAATGAATGGAAAACATTCCTCTCATGTTTTCAAGTTCATTTTAATGATAGTGCACAATAACTGAGTTAAAGTCCTATAAACTACCCCAGTTTGTCCATTAGTTTGTGGATGACAAGTAGTAGAAAACAAAAGTTTAGTACCCAACTTACCCTACAGTACTTTTCAAAAGTAGCTACGAAACTTAACATCCCTATCAGAAATAATACTCCTAGATACATTATGGAGTCTCACTATCTCTTTAAAGAAAAAATCAGCTATATTAGTTGCATCATAGTTTTATGACAAGGTATAAAGTGTGCTGTCTTAGAAAACCTATCAATAACTACAAAAATTGAATCCTTACCCCTTTTAGTCCTAGGCAGCCCCAAAACAAAGTCCATAGATATATCCACCCAAGGTTTAGTAAGTACGGGTAAAGGAGTATACAACCCATGTGGTAAAACCTTAGACTTAGCTTTTTCATAAGCAATACATCTACTATATATGCGAATAACATCTGATTTCATCTTAGGCCAATAAAAGTGTTCATTCAATAATTCTAAGGTCTTAACAATAGCAAAGTGTCCCATCAAACCACCACTATGTGCCTATGCATAAGTAATTCATGCATAGAACAAATTGGTATGCAAAGTTTACTCTCCCTAGACAAGTATTCATCATGCTTCTATAACTTACCAAATGTTGATTTGTCACATGCACTAAAGACATTAGAAAAATCCTCATCATTAGCATATAAATCTCTAATATATTCAAATCTAAGCATTTTAGTTTGTATAGAGTTAACAAGAACATACATCCTTGATAGTGCATCAGCAATTATATTCTCCTCACCTTGCTTATACTTGATCACGTAAGGAAAAGTCTCTTGTTCAACTTACCTTACCCCCTCAAATGCTTCAAGGACTTAGGATCAGTTTGAATCACAAACTCCTTAGGCCATAGGTAATATTGCCAAGTCTCCAAAGCTCTAACAAATGGATAAAGCTCCTTATCCTATGTAGGGTAGTTCAATGAAGCATCTCTAAGCTTCTCACTAAAATAGGTTATAGGATGCCTATCTTGCATCAAAATAGCTCCAATACCTATCCCTGAGGCATCACACTCAATCTCAAAAGTTTTAGTAAAAGTTAGGTAGTGCTAAAACAGGTGTTGAACATAACCTAACTTTAATAGTATTAAAAGCATTCTCTTTAGATGTACCCCAATGGAATCCCACATTCTTTTTCATAATCTCAGTCAATAGAGTAGTTATAGTGCTAATATCTTTGACAAATCTCCTATAAAAACTAGCCAACCCATGGAAAGATCTTACCTCAGTAATGGAAGTAGGTTTTAGCGAATCTCTAATAGCCTTGATTTTGTCCTCATGAACCTCTATACCTTTTTCACTAACAATATAACCAAGAAACACAACTTTGTCCATGCAAAAAGTACAGTTATCAAAGTTAACAAATAACTTTTCTTTCCTCAAAACAGCAAGTACACATCTTAAATGGTCAATATGGTCATCTAAACACTTGCTATAAATCAGAATATCATCAAAGTATACCACAAAAAGCTTACCAATGAAAGTTCTAAAAATATGGTTCATCAACCTCGTGAAAGTGCTAGGTGCATTAGTTAACCCAAAAGGCATAACTAACCACTCATACAAACCATATTTTGTTTTAAAAGCTATTTTCCATTCATTACCTTCTTTCATTTTAATTTGGTGGTATCCACTTTTAAGATCAAACTTGGTAAACACACAAGATCCATGCAATTCATCAAGCATATCATCTAATCTAGGAATGTGATGTCTATACTTTATTGTCATGTTATTCACAGCCTAACAATCAATACACATTCTCCAAGTCCCATCCTTCTTAGGTACTAATAACACCGAAACAACACATGGACTCATACTTTCCCTTACATACCCTTTGCTCATGAAATCCTCCACTTGCCTTTGAAGCTCCTTGGTCTTCTCTGGGTTGTTCCTATAGGCTGGACAATTTGGAATGATAACTCCAGACATAAAGTCTATTTGATGTTCAATGCCTCTAATGGGTGGCAATCCATTGGGAATCTTACTAGGAAATACATCCTTGAATTCCTACAGCAAGGAAACAACAAAACTAGGAAGAGAAGACTTAGTTTCATTGGTGTTAAAATAAGATTTTTTGTACACTAATATAATCATGGCTAGTCGGCCAGTAAGGCTTTCCTAACCTCACTTTCCTTTACAAAGAAACTCATCTTCTTCTTACCCTCTCTACTATCAAGATCCTTATTTCCCCTAGTTGGTTCGGCCTCCATAACATTCTGCCCATTCGCGCTAGTTTCGGCCCCTACTCATGTTCACCCATCTTTCTAAGCTTCAATTGATCCTCATAAATTTGATTGGGTGTGAATGGAACAATGGTTATTGGTTTCCCATCTTTTACAAACTTATAATGGTTCTTGAAACAATCATGGATCACTCTTCTATCAAATTGCCATGGTCTGCTCAATAAGATATGGCTTGCATGCATTGGTGCAACATTGCAAAGTACCTCATCACAATACTTCCCAATAGAAAAGCTAACCAAAACTTACCTAGTTACCCGAATCTCCCCATAATCATTCAACCATTGTAATCTATATGGTTTAAGGTGTTTTAAGGTAGGTAAGCTTAACTTATCTATAAGGGATGTGCTAGCAACATTGGTATAACTCCCCCCCCCATCTATGATCATGCTACATACCTTAGACTTGATATGGCATCTAGTGTGGAATATGTTTTCCCTTTGC
>JANIIA010494583.1:0-14987 GCA_027478495.1 Erythroxylum alaternifolium | reverse complement strand
TTCAAAAATGATACCCAAGTGTATCTAAAGTAGTCATTAACACAAGTTAGAAAGTATCTCATTCCACCAATGTTATCAAGTTATGTTGGACCAACCAAATCCATATGAATTAATTCAAGTATACGTGAGGAAGTAACATATCTGACCTTTTTATGTGGCACTCTAATTTGCTTACCCATTTGACATGCATTACACAACGATTTGTCGTCTTTGTTCATTAAGGATAAACCTTTTACCACTTCTAATTTCTTCAACTTACTAATGAGCTTATAGTTGATGTGTCCAAGCTTTTGATGCTAAAGCTCTATATTATTGTCGTAAGAGGCTGAATTGCAAGTGTTGGTGACCTATAGCATATAGAAATTGTATTCTGATCGTTTGTCGCTCACAATGCATTCTCCTTGCTTAATTAGCACTCTACAGTCATCACTTATAAATTTAACTAAAAAACCATCATAACAAAGTTGGCTTATACTTACCAAATTGGCTTTTAGTCCATCAACATGGAGTACATTTTTTATATGTGGCAGTCCATCCACGTTTAACGTCCCTTTACTTACTACTGAAGCCTTTTTTCCACCTTCAAATGTTACATGCCTATCCATACAACTTTGATAATTAGATAAGTAACTCTTCTCTCTTATCATATGACGTGAACTGTCGTAGTAGTGTAGTTTTGCAAAAACTTCGATTTGACCTCAGTTACTTGTAAGGTTCTGTCGTAGTTACTTATAATTGTATCTGTCGGTTATTAGATATAAAGTAACTATATCAACAGCTGTTAATTTTTTAGCAAAGATGAAAATAAAAAAATAAATATGAAATTAAAAAGATCAACATCGAAATTTGGTAACTCAGTTCAGCACACCTTGCCTATGTGTATGGGGCCCTCACCCAACTTAATTTTTTCACTAACGACAACAGTTTTATACAAGGCTTTATTGAGCCGATACTACTCAACCCTTAACACTATCTCTCGTCCTCACTACCAGTAAAAGAATTTCACACTCAATAGTACAACCGTCTTATACTAACCTCAACAAAAGATTTTCTCAAGTAATGTTTAATGAAAATGAAATAAAATAAACAACTCAAGTGACTGAACAAAATTTAACATAAACAAAAATGCTTGAGTTATTGCTGGAAATTTAATGAAAAGTGTCTATATTTTCAATTTTGACCCCTTTGAAACATAATTTGTAACATCTTCTAGCATCTCGGCCTTATGTGCTTGATAACTCCACAAAAATGACATGTGGGTACAAACCTTCGATTCTTCCTCGAAGTTTCTTCTTAGATAGATCTAGATATGTCAACTTTCTCATCATTCTCCTTGGAAAATTCACCCTTATAGCCAATGCCTTAAAGATCCCTTTTAACCTTACCGATTTTCATTAACTTTTCTATTTTTTCTGTGCCTCCATTCAATATTCTCATTCCCTTTTCGATACTTAGTAATGTTATTCTAGCTTCACCAAGCTCATCTAATGCCAACATCAATTTCTTTTCTAACTCTTGGATGTTGTTCTTCATGGAGAGATTCTCTTCCTTGAATCTTCCATTCTTTCTACACATTTTCTCTCATTTTTTATACATAGCTTTGTAAGCCTCGTAAATATTCTCTTTTTTATCATTTAGGCCACTTTCATCACTGTCATCATCTGATATTAGGTCTTGAGTTGAGTTGTTTGCATTTTTTGATTTGCTCCTCAACAAATTCATTTCAAAATTGGTAAAAATCTCAATTACCTTCTCCAATGACAAGTCATTAATGTCATGAGCCTCCTCGATTGCTGCAATTTTAGGAATAAATCATAGAGGTAGTGATCTCAGCATCTTCTTTACTAATTTTATGTTAAAGTATTTCTTCCTAAGCTGACGTGCTTGATTTGCTATATCGCCTAATCTCTCATGGAAATCTCCAATTGTCTCAATGTCATCCATCTTCAGTTATTCACACCTCACAGCTAACATCTAAAGTTTTGATGCTATTACAAATTTTGATCCCTTATGTATAGTCTGCAAAGTATCTCACACTTCTTTAACCGATTCATAAACTGATATCATTGAGAAATGACCTTCATCCACAACACTAAAAATGGCATACATAGCTTAAGAATTTCCAAGGGCTCTCTCTTCTTCAACTCTTGTCCATTCAAATAGGTCTTTCAGTACTATTTCTCCCTTGTCATCAGTCGTCACTGGATGTGTCCAACCATGTAGCACTGAATTCTATGCCTTTGTTCCCTATGCTTGAATAAAAACTCTCACATGTGCCTTCCATGCAGGATAATTAGAACCATCCAACAGTGGTGGCTTGGTAATCGATGCACCTTCTCTTGTAGCTATGTTTGCAAAATGCAGATCTGCACCAACTTGCTGTACCAAGTTTTGATTAGGTGACCTTTCTCTAATACCAATTACAAAAACTGTAGGAGTGTATTAGTTTCGCAAACTCTTAGAATTACGACAGTCGTTTCTAGCATAATCAAAAATCAAAATAATTAAAATACAATAAAATAAATCAACATCAATATTTGTTAACGCAGTTCTGCACACCTTATCTACGTCTGTAGAACCCTTACCCAGATTAATATTTTCATCCAAGGATAACGATAGTTTTACATAAGGCTTTAATAAGCCAACACCATTTAACTCTTAACAATGCCACTCGTCCTCACTACCCGTGAAAGTGATTCACACCCAATAACACGACCGACTCGTGTTAACCTTAACAGAATATTTTTCTTAACAATATTTTAAAATAAGAACAGTGAATAAATCACTCAAGTGATTAAACAAATAACTCAACACTCAAGAAGACACTTGATAAAGAGATAAGGAACAACTTCCTGTACAACCACAAAATCATAAGCAGCTGAATAATCACGCAGATATCATCACTAGACTTCCAGTTTATGCACACTATCTTTCAGCCCTTAATAATGCCTTTCAAACACGAAGGTTTATGCACCCAACAATATATCTCCAACTATGCCCCAATTTTTCTTAACATTAAAAACCATGTGATCTGCCCATTGACCAATGATAAAATGCACCATGACACAAATCAAGAACCACTCACAAGCTAAGTGACTAATATTTAGCATAAACCAACCCACGCACAACACACCAAATAAACGCCCAACCAAAACTTCACCAAGTCAACCACGATTCAAGTGCAGGAGTTGGGTCACACATGCATCAACACACCTTCGGCTGTCTCCAATTTTATTCACACTTAGCAAGGTCACACATACAAACCTTCCTCAAAGTAGGAAGAACCTTCAGATCAAAGATCACACTTTTTGCTTTTTTATTTGACATAAACACTCATAAGAAAGAACCTTACCGAATCACATATCACTCACGTATCTTGTACGGAGAACAAAGTCACAACGTCGTAAATCAAAGACCCTGGAAAAACTTCACACCCCTTTCACACAGTCATCTTGCATTATCTATATCTAAAAAAAACGTGATCCAGACCAATCTTCATTCAAGATAAACTTCTATTTGTGCAACAATACTTATCTAAGAATCCAATTCAAATAAGACTTGTTGATTTATATTTTTAATCATTATCTGAATATCCAATAATCAAAAATGCCAAAATTAAAATAATAAGACATAGTAAATATCCTAATACAACTCTTTATCTCTATTGTATACTAATTAAGATACATCATGTTGCTAGTATAAGCTCCAGAGAATAACCAGCCATAAATGTATAGGCACTCGTCAATTGGATTCTATTTAAGCTCTTCAGTTCCAAGGCCTTTAAAACTTTGTACCTGCTACCAACCAAATTTTCTTCTCCTACCATTTTAAAAAACTGAGGTTCAAAGTCTACAAAAGGGAAATATATATGTATAAACTAGTCCTATTTCCTGGTTTCCATGACCAAAACTCTGTGATGAACTTGTCATTGATAAGAAACTATAAAAATCACAGAACTCCTCCAGGGAATCCTTAAGCTAGGTCGACATTGGCTGTCAAACTTTTTTGTTGTGAATACGGTATTTCTACGATGTAAAAGATAGAAACCACCAAAAAGATTAGTAATGCAATAGGTAACAAACATCATTAGCAGAACATTCAAAATAAATCTCCATGTTCTATGACCTGCAAATGACACTTAACTTGGTCATTGGTTAGCCCTTCAACCTCCATGATTTCTCTCTCTTTTTTTTTTTTTTTGGTGTAGCCACTGCATACCTGAAACTGAATTGCATTCATAGGAGTAAGATAAAATTAGAAGTTGAGGGAACTAAGAAAAGGCAATCACACACTTTGTGGTCCTCCGAGAAACTCTACAGCCTTCAAAAACCTTGCGTGAAGCATTGGTGACCAGGACCTTCTTTGGTTTCTCCATTTGAGATCTGACATTAGCCCGGATTGAGCTTTCAACTCCCGGAGGTTGGCAACCAGGTGGAAACCCTCACAACCTAAGCCTTCCACCACCTTTTTATCAGCCATTTATCCCGACTTTTGTCCAACATGACACCCTTTGAATGTCAAAACAGCATCTCTATCAAATTTCCCTGGCTGGAGCTTAACTGAATTTGGAAACGGGTTACTAATATTATTCCATCAAAATAGCCAAGGTTATATTATTCCGCTAATAGTTACCTCGATTGTACTTGTGTTTGGTGTTGTTTTCCACTGTTTGTCACCGTGCTTGAGCTTCAACATCTGATAAGAAGAATAGCTCAATACACTTCTATTTTCTCGCTCCTTTGCAATAGTTCGTAACTTACTCTGGTCATGGAAGGAAATTCAAACAAAAACTGTTTGTTGTGCTCCGATCTCGTACCACACTTTATATGTTCATCATCTCCTCTTTCAGTTTATCAATACCTAAAACTATATTTAAAGAAAAAAGCAAGATACGTAGTTAATGAAATAATGCACCCACCAGATGATACAAAACGTTAATGAAATAATACACCCAACAGAAGATAGAAAACATGTTTCTAAGAACAGAAAACATTTAATCATGGATTTTTATTTTTTAAAACAAAATGTAACAGAAACAGTTACATGTAATCTTAGAACTTGTGAATAATCAACTATGAAGTGTAACAGTATAGGAATTGATAAGCAATAAAACACTGACCATCCATAAGGAACAACACGAACTGAGGCAGTTCCTGTTTAAAAGCCTCAATCCTTGAAACTTCTTGATGCTTGTGAAGATACTCATCCAATGTCAAAAACCTGTCCACAAAGTTATAAACCTTGGCTACGTGTTTGGGCAAGTTGGATATGGTTTCTGGGACAAAGGAGGGTTTAAGACTCAAAACTGAGTTCTACGGAACTTGAATCCATTCTCACCTGACAAATTAAAATACTTCTAAGGCTTCTTGGAAAGCTTGAATAGTGCTGTGAACTTGACTTGTTTGGTCTTATAATGGGAGTGAACAGGAGGTGAAATGGATCATCCAAATGTTACAAATCCTAATCCAAAAGTTGCGTGTATTGATAAAGCAAATCCCAGATTCTTCTTTAATTCAAGTGAGACAGAAGAAATAGTAGAAACATAGCCAAAAAATCACACTAGGCGCGAAATCAAGTTGTTTAGATACAGTCAACTCAGAATCTGATTTTATGTTCATCGATGTATTTTCCTCTGACAATAGTTACCTTTTCCAGATTGCAATTATCTACCTCATATTATCTTTCTGCTGCTAGTTTCTTGCCTCCTGAATCTATTCCTTCTCTTTTCTCTTCGGACTAGTAGTTTACATTGGTTGATTATGTAACTCAATTATAAATTATTAAATGGGAAATTTGGTGCCTTCCATACTCGTATATGATTTGTACATGACTAAATGGAAATTTTTGGTTTCTGGAGTCTAATTATTAATGTTTTGTTCACATCCAGTTTGACTTAGCAATCTATAGAATTTGAAGCTCTTCTATTCAAATAAACAAGTGGGTGATGGCAGTACTATCGGATTGACTTGGTGTGTAATGAGCTTCTCACTCTACCTTCAAAGTAAAAGAAATGGAGGTATGCTGATGCAGCTCCGAGGATTAGTGTACATGGTCGTATAATAGAATTGTAATTTTCACTTCTAAAAATGATAATTTTTCAAATATTACATGAAGTGCTCTCCACTATGTTGCTTTGTACCTCTAGATTATGCGTCTCCATTATATGGCTTGGCACGTGATACCCAAATGACTAACTCTCCAATCTTCCTTTTCAGACTAAGCCTGAACACAAAAAGCAATTTAGAGGTTCATATAGCTTTTAAAAAAAAATAAAAGGAATTTTCATTAACTATAGTAAAAACTATATACAACAAGAAGATTGGTTCTTCCCTAGGGAGACAAAAGTATTACAGTGGCCTATATTCGAATCTGTACAAAATGGAAATAAGGCTAGTAAGTTAAAGGTTCCAGTTCATTCGCATATTGTCTGTCAGATTTTGGGTTGCATCTTTGGCTATTACAAGTCATCGGATATCATTGATAATGTTAGCTGCTAGTTGGTATTGCGCGATTTGCTCTCTCTGGTATAACCTTCGATTCCTCTCCGGCCAGATATTCTATATGGATAAAGTGAAAGTTGTATTGATCAGCATGGAATCTTCCTGCGATGGTTTGCGATACTGATGAGCTAATGTAGCATTTGGAGCCAGTCATACAAGCTATAGAAAAACCCCAATTTGTGAAGCATTTGGCTCCATACCGGTTTATTCATATAGCTTTGTTGCAAGTTATTCTATTACTAAACAAGTAACTATTTCGTAATGTGTCCAAGTTCATTGAGAATGGACAAAATAAGCCACTATCTAAGAGTTATACTTGCAAAGGTAAATTTTTTATTCCCAATTGAAATAATTGGCATTTTATTTAGTTTATGGAAAAGCACTTTGAGTGAGAATACAAGCAATCTTTTTTTCTTTTATGGATTATATCAATTCTATATTTGATGTATCAAATTTTAAAATAAAATTTTAAATTTCTTAACTTAAAATTTAATAATTTAATAATTTTATTATTAAATTATACAATTTGCAGTTATTATATAAACCAATTTAATTATATAATGTCACTATAAAGAATATATACGCAATTAGTTAAACAATATCATTTAAAATTTTATCAATTAATTGATTTTTTATTTTAATCAAATAAATTTTAAATTTAAATTAGTATATATCAAACTTATTTTGAATAATTTATGTTTATAAGTTTTATTTAAGTTTTATAATATATTTCGATGCCACTAATTATGTTTTATATATACATGCTAACAATAAAATTATATATAATAGTATGCAAACTAAATCTTTATTTTTTAACTTAAAGTATGTTTGATAATTATCACCCTCAAATCTTAAGTATAAGGTTATCTTGAAAGAGTGAGAAAAAGGGACATGCCTTAAACATAAGTAAACTTATATTTAACTTATTATTAAACTAGAACTGGTCGAGTGCGTTGAGGCATTTGAAGAGTTTATGTTATAAATTTGATATTAAAAAAGGTTTTATTTACTACAACAAGGTAGCCCATTGGCTACCTTTTTTTGTAATGTTTTCTAAAATTGTCGCCAAATGGTGGGTTGACAAGCATTTGAAGAGTTTATGTTCTAATTTTGATATTAAAAATGGTTTTATTTATTACAACATTTGTAGCGTTTTTTAAAATTGTCAGCGAATGGCAAGCCTTTGGCGACAATTAAGTAACATCATTGCCAAATAATAAGCCTTTGATGACGCTTTTTCAAAATTGTTGCAAAAAGCTTATCCTTTCGTAACGGTTTAGTAATATTGTGCCAAAAGGATGATCCTTTGGCGAAATGCATGACTTTTGGTGACAATTTTTTAAATCACCGCTAAATGCTTAAGTAACTAAATAACTCTCTTATTTATAATTATGAATTCACTAATTTTGATTTGATCATTTTGTGACTAAACATCATATTGATAAAAATCAAATTTAATATTATTGACAATGATTTAAAGTCTAAAAATAAATTTAGCTAACAACAATGTCAAATCATTTCAATAATTTGTGAAACTATAAACCCAAAATTAATTAATATTACATAGATTTATATTTTTTATTTTTCTCTTTTAAATTATATGATTTGACAATTTTATATGGTGTCACAAAATTTTTAAATAGTTTTAATATGAAGTTTGTAATATAATGCTATATGATTCTTACAAAAAACAATGGATAATGATATGTGGTAAGTAATATAATATAGTGATATATGGTTAGTAATACAAGATTTTAATTAGAACTTTAACAATTCTTACTGATAAAACAATAAATAAAGAGAAAAAGATAATGAAGTTCACGCCTATTCTATCGAAGAGAAAAAGATATAATTATTTTTCTAGATTCAAAGTGACACGAGACTTCGTGGATAAGGTAAAAGAGTTCCTTATGTCTGGATTCTCAAAAAGATTCCTTGGATGTTCGAAGGCATTAATTGAAATAAACAAAGATCTTCCCCTAACAGTTGGTTTATTGACACCATTTTCCATAACTTCTTGGCCTTAATTAAATTAGCAGAAGATACATTGAAAAATTTTCCTGATGTAGTATGGAACAGTAAATTAGATGAACCGCATATACCATGCGTTTCACCTAAAGAATAAATAATATAGAATAATCATCTTAATTTCTTCACAATCATTTGAAAAATTAATCTTAAAAACTAAAAAGCTAAATCAAACAGTATAAAGAACCCAAATTTGAATACATGCATACCGGATTGAATGACTCCATCATCGTCACAACAAATGGGCATAGTTTTTGCAATCGAAAACTATTTCAAAACTACCAATTTGCCTAATCATGTATGGAACATCGAGACATCACCACCGCCTCCATTTTCATTTACATTCTCTTAAAGATTCGAGGAAGGTTTACACAACATGTAGCATATACAATCACACATTCATCTAATAACTTCTTAATAGAAAATGAGATACAAATAATAAAGAAAGAGAGCGAATTCGAATGATACTAAAAACTTTAAAGAAGAAGATCAATCATTGATGGCAAGCGGTGATTAAACTTTAAAGAGCAGATTTGTTGTGCATCTATTTGTTCTTTAGTGGGGAGAATTCTGCCAGATACCTCCCGTTAGAGTTCATTTCTGCCATCAGAAACTATCTGCCAAGTCAATATTTTGTGATGAATTTGTGTTAACGTTTTTATTCTGAAAAGGCAATAGAAACAAAACTAGGTCATATATATAATCAATATAGAAGCAAAGTGTACAATTAAATAAGGAAAAGAAAAATTATATGAAGCTATATGTAATTAACAAAATATTCACAGAAGAAACAAAGATCATTGGAACTTAAATTTTTAACTAGCCAAAAATCCCCTACACAAGTACATTTTAAGTTTGTCATTCACCCTTGAAGATTAATAAAACGTAGAGCACATGTCACAAATTAATAAGTGATCTGGCATCTTTAAGAATAGAAGACTTCTTATTTGAATTTTCTTTTCATATCTAACAAACATAAGTCACAACCTACATAAATACAATACCAAATTATACAACATATACAATATAACTTTTTTAAGTCTTTTATCATCAAACCTAATACAAAGATGCTTATCAATCAAGTTAATGTTCATTACTTATCTTTGTTGGTGTGATCAATCCGAGCATTAATTTTAAACATAGGTATAAATATAATGCATTATTTTTTACCAAAAGCATCAGCAAAAGAGAACATCTTAGACCTAAACTTATAACAAATAATAGAAACTTTGTAAATAAGAAGAAACGCCAAGGAAATGACTTTAGAGATCTAAGATAATCATTCACGCACATAATTATCCCACTTCCCCACAAATTTGTTCCAACATTCTAGTAGTGTTAAATTTGTGGTCTATTAACTAAGCCAACTTCATATAATAAAATTTATATGGCTAAGAAACATAAAAAAAAATATAATCTTAATGAGTATCTAATAAAGAATACAAATCTATGCCATCATCACCAACAGTGGTAGTGTTAAAGGAAAAAGTTGTGATAGTTAATTCAATCCTCGTAAGATGAAGTACAAGCAAAAACTAAAGAAGTAAATAGAGTTGAACAATTACCTAGGAAAGGAATAAGATAATGAAGAAGACGACAAAGAGTGAAGGGTGGGTGTTTGGATAAGGCCTGGGTTGTTACTGCTGCTGACTATTAAAGATGAAGAGAGGCAAGAGTAGGTTTTGGGGATTATTGATATTAAATGTACTTCCAAGCAAATGGTCTTAAACCTTCTAGTTCATCTAGACCTTTGATGTAAATCCTAATGGAACTCTCTAAAATGTCTATTGTTTGTAGAAATGGGCCCATATTTTGGGCTCATAATTGTTTGCAAGCTCTATCCAAACAAGGTAAATAAGTTTTCAATTTCATAAAACGACGTAGTTTTGGCTTCATCTTTGGTGACAAATATAAAAAATGTATATATTACACTTTATATATTATAGAAAGTATATAAAATATACAATTTCAACATAATAGTAAAGTTACAAATAATAAATAGAGAATTATGATTAAACAGAATAATATGATAACTAAGATATGAGAAAATTTTTCTATTATCTATACATTCATAAATCATTATATTAATTACAATTACTATCTACACATTCATATATTATTATATTAATTACCATCATGGTTATGAGTATCATTTTATATCGGCCAGAACATAGCGTACTGACCGAAAGATGGAACGGTATATGTTAAAAAGCTGTGGGTATCAGCTGATACCGGGATTTTTGCCTAGTACTGGCTGGTACCTTAAGGTTTGAAAACCTCAAAGACTAATTAGCAAAATTGAAAATTTTATTAAAAACCCCCAGACCCCGAACCCATCCATCTGTTTCTCTCTCATTCTTTATCTCTCCCACTCCCAGACACTATCCATTCTCTCTCTGTTCTCCTCTTCGGTGGCTTTCTCCGGCAAGTGATAACATCGCACGCCCTCCTCAGTTCCTCCACTCCACCACCGCACGCCCTCCTCTCCAGTCTCCATGCTTCACCACTCACAGACACACCACGACCGAACCATTTTTAGGCTCCACCGTGTTGGATCGAAAACAAAAATATGCTTGGTTTGGCTAAACGGTAGATTTCAAAAAAAAATTCCGAAATCAAAATATGGTGGAAGCGTAACATCAAATCAACATGCTTTAATCCTTACATGATATGGTATAAGGAAAATAAATATAATAAGAACAAGATCAAAGATCTACCACTTGTTCTCCCGGGATAGCTTGGTTATCAACATCCTTTGGTGGGAAGGAGAAGAAAAATTGGATAGCAAACTTTTTGCTATATTCGGTTAGTTCAAAAAGAACAACAAAATTGAGACATTCTCTATTGCTATAGCTGACTATTTTTTAAAACAAAAAGAGACCTTCTCTTTTGCTATGTTTGGCTAGTTTTTAAGAGAATAGAGAGAGACCAACTTTTTCACACATTAATAGCATCAAAGCTAAAACCAAAATCTCTCTTTACAAGTCCAACACCTTGGATGGTTGTGTGGAGAGAGTGGAGAGCCTCAAAAAACCATATACGTTCATTTTGCATGGCTATATACGTTCATTTTGCAATTAAAGCTAAATGAATTGTCTCTCTCCAAAGTCCAACACTTGGACATTTGGAAGAGAGTGAAGATAGCTACCAAACACGTCAATGGACAGCTCACTTTCATTTAAAAACAACCATTAAACCTTTTAATGAGAGTAGCACAATCGGTTTGCAAATATGAGTGGAGAGACTAACACACCATGCATTTGATTAAAGCTAATTGCAATGAGACCTTCCAAAGCCAACACTTGGACGTTATCATGCATTAAAAGCTGTTCATGAATGTCAAAAGAGGGCTGCACATTTTCTTCTTTAAAAAATCACCATTAAACTCATTTTAATGATTGATGAAAAGCATGACCGAATGGAGCATTGAATTATTCTTTAATATTGTTTCAATTTAATTAATCTAATTAATCAAACCAAAATTCAACCTAATATTAAATGTTCCTTTAGGCTTATAATTAACAATTAATTAGTTTAAGCCCAACATTTAATTATAGGCTTAAGACTCAATTTAATTAACTCTTAATTAAATTGTTCCGGTCTTATTGGCCAAATTCCAATTCTTCCAATTCTCTCTAAACTGTCTAGTTTTCTTTCCGACAACCTCCATTTATTTTTCTTATTTTCCTTGATAACCTTCTTAAAAGTCAAGTTGGGAATCTAATTGGACTTAAATAATTCAAGTTCTAATAAGCTTGGAATTAATTTAATCTCATTAGAATTAATTCCAACTTATTAATCAAATGTCATTCCACAAAAGACAATTTGTTGAACTCTTGAATTGCTTAAAATTATAAGAAACCGTGTTTTAAAATTATTAATTCGATGTCCAATCGCAAACTCTATTATGAATCATATTATAGCCATCCGCACAATAAAGGGTAAAATTACCATTTTGCCCTTATATTGGTTGTTCCTTCTAGATCTTCCTTTTCACTCTATATAGTGATTAACACACAAGATCTAATTTTGGTGTTAAGACTTGATGGGTAGCTAGTCCATTAAGCTACTAGCGCTAGTTTAATCACCAATCTCCGTAAAACATGTAGAAGTGATGATATCACTATAAACTCTTTATTTGAATAAATGTTCCCTAATGCATGTTTCAATTAATAATTCCAACATACAGACACTGGATTGATACCCTGTAAAAATATATTCCAATCATATCAAGAATTATAATGAAACACATATGAGTTCACTACTAATCAAGATTGTGGTTTGTAATCATCAAGATTGTGGTTCGTAATAAACGAATGCTAAGGTGTATGTTTTAAGATTAAAGTAACGACCTCATTTATTCTTTAAAGCATATGTGATTCTAGATTCATTTAATAGTGTCATTACCGATAGTCAACTACTATCATAATTTGAAACTCATCATTCCCTTGAAGTAAACTCCTTTACTTACACAGAGGTAAATCGCAACATTACAGTCTAAACCATAATCAAGCAATCAACTTGATTATTTGACTGTGAATAAATTAATTTTGATTATAATAATATACATGTTTCCCATACATCTCTATATATATGTATATTACTTACAAAAGAACCTTGTTATCTTATGACTAGTTATATTATGCTCATACAAATAAAACCAAACGCTTTTGTTTTATTAATAATAAATATTTTCATTACAATATTATAACTGGAAGCAAATTAAGGTACATGTAAATACACTTGCTTTCCAGGGCACTATATTTACATAACCCTAACACCTTTATCTAATCATGCATATCATGTAATGAAATGCATCAATTATCATGTCATATGCAATCATTCACTTTCATTTATCATGTACAATCACTTCCATATTTTCATCGGACCTAAGTCTAGCATTCAATAATCATGATGAGTACACTTATTTCTTTCTTATTAACATTCAATGAATCCAATACATTCCCAATTATCAAACGCCTTAGACTATCAATTTCCAGAATTATTACATACACATGGTTACCAATTCAATAATTGAAATTTAAGCAATTATAATCAAATCTAGTGAGAACATCTAAGTTACTTACAATATGCTCCAAATAGCTATTGCCTCAATGTCCTGGCAATGCTTGGATACGGTCATTCTATTTATGCTTCTATATCATGCAATACACATTTACACACATTATTGACTTGTATAATCGCATAAACATTTATTCATACACATATGTATATGTGTTATGTATAATTCATGCTCAATTTAACTATTCTGGGTATATTTCCTTAATTCACATCTTATGATCATTTAACATCATCACTGAGTCATTCATTTATATCCAATACTCCTCACTCACTTTAATCACCTAATCCTTCATCAATTAGGTTCATTCAAGGTCTCATTCAAGCCTAAATACATCATAAGAAAGTACCTTAGCATTAAATGTTTCAAACATCACTTAAAAGACAACATTTCACTCTATATGGTAGCCTATAATCGCGGGGTACCTTCCCATGATTATGACAGAAGCTAGTGCAACTGGCCACGGTCGTGGGGTAAGGGCCACAATTGTGACAAAACTCAAATATCCAGGCTAGTGTACCCTGTCCCTTTTTCCCAAATCCTCTACAAAATTCACCTATTTAAAAAAATCATTTACCCTTTAAGTTTTCCATAATTCATATGCATTTATACAACTTCATTTCATATAAATCTAACTACCATATTTCCAGAATTCATATGCATTTATACAATTTCATTTCATAGAAATCTAACTACCATATTGATTGTATTAAAACTCACAAAACTATACTCAATTGGAGTTTTGTATGCATTTATACAATTTCATTTCATATAAATCTAACTACTAAATTTATAGAAATCTAACTACTCAATGGGACACTCTATCCATCACACATGAAGGCACAAACCAAGTGAAAAAGTCCAAGATCAGTATTCTTGTACACCAGTATAAGCTGTTTAAAATGCAGGAAGACGAGTTTGTTGACCAGATGTTTGAACGATTTCAAACTATCGTTAATAAACTTAAAGCTTTTGGGAGAATCTACGATAATCAAGACCATGTCAGGAAGATTCTCAAAAGTCTGCTGAGAAGATGGAGACCCAAAGTTACTGCTATAGAAGAAGCCAAGGACTTGAGCAAACTAAAGCTAGACGAATTGCTTGGTTCTTTGAAGATACATGAAGTAGAGTTAGATGCTGAAGACAATCCTAAGAGAGACAAATCCATAGCATTAAAGGCTGGTCAGAAAAATCACAAGACTCATAGGAATAGAAGTTCTTCGTCAAAAGCATTAAAGATCGAAGAAGTCAAGAAAGTTGATATCAGTGAGTCTGATCGTGATTCAAGTGAAGATGATGACAAATTATCTTTCATTTCGAGGAAGATCAGAAGGATGTGGAAAAAGAAAGCAAAAGGAAGCAAAAATTTTTCTTTTAAG
>JANIIA010494532.1:0-14991 GCA_027478495.1 Erythroxylum alaternifolium | reverse complement strand
CTTCCTAATGTCATTCATTACTCGTAAATCATCAAATAACAACATAAGACACTTTAGGTAATAGATCTCACCTTTAAACAAGTTTGACCAAGGTTCCATACACTTGATTCACGTGATTTTCTTCTCCTAATTGCTTCCAATACAATAAAACCTTGATATTACATCAAAAGGGTGTAAATCACACCATCAAAACCAAATCTAACCTATAACAAATCAAATTTTTCAACAAGATTAGTAAGCTTACCAACCCATTTTCTTATGCTTCTTTGCTTGAATGACTACAGAACTTTATTGGATGCTTGATTGGAGGTAGAAGAGCATGAAAAATGGTTTGGATCAGTTAACTTTGGCTTATTTGTAGCTCTCTCTTCTTCTTTCTCTTTTATTTTATTTTTTTCTCTTTCTTTAGGTTTCTCTCATCAGTGGCCAGCCACCAACCTTTAAAGAAGATGAAGTCCTTGCTTAATTACAAGTTTGCCCCACATTTCCATTATAATTGCACCTATATCCTTAATAACATCTTATAATTACAACTCTACCAAAATGTCTCATATTTACACTTTTACCCATGCCACTTGTCACCATTTAATTGGTTCTCTCCTAATGACTCATCAATCCACTAACTTCTTGTAAAAATACCAAATTGCCCTTTAAAGAATACAAAAAGATCAAATAGCCCTTTAATGCATTTAGTTCACTAACTAACCAAATTAAATCCCAAAAATATTTCACAACTAGCACCAAATTAACCGTGAAATACTCTAATTAGGGACAATACTTGTTGATTGGATGCTTTTAAAATTTTTGAATGGCTTTAAATTATCAACACCTATTATTTTCCAAAAAGGGCATTTTAATCCTAAACTTTTAAAACTCTCGAAATTCTTCCAATTGGGCTTAATTTTGATCCATTTCAGTATCATTAGACTCTAATACCTATTTCAAGTATTTTTCAAGTTTTTAAGGTTGGGTCCCCAAAATCACTATTCAAGTGAAAATACTATTAATCTAGATTCACTATTCATTGAGAAATACTATTCACCAAAATCATCCGGATTTCATTCAAAAGTGTCATTTAAATCCTCAAAGCACATTTTAGAGCTTTTGAAAATTTTCTACAAAATTTTCTGTTGAGTCTAGATACATCTTTGGTCTATCTGTGATCTCTATTATAACCTTAATAATACTTTTGAACACTTAAATTACCCTAGTATACCATAAATAGAGCATACTCTATAAAATGCACATACATCACATTACACAGTACAATAATCGAACTGGGATATTACAGGAATGGCTAATATGACCATGTCTACCACAGTAATTGTATAAAATAGATGAATGAGAATTACTGTAATTTTTTCAATTTGTCATGTTCCTGCTATTTTGACTATGGTTGTTGCTAGATTTAACAAAGAAATTCTTATATGGTCTAATATTATTATTTTCATTGTATCCTATTCTAGCCTTACCAAAAACATAGTTCTTTCCATCAGCAAAATTTGCAAAATGTTTTTCTAGATAAATGATTTTTCCAGCCAATTTCTCAATCTCAAGTCCTAGGGCAGCAACTTTTTCTTCTAATTATTTTACCTTATCGCAATCGTTCTCAAGCAATGCATTTTCTAACTAACTTATCATTTGTTCCTAGAATTTATTTTCAAAGACTTATTGCTTGTTATCATTTTCAAGAGACATAAATTTAGATAACAAATTCTTATTCTCAGATTCTAATGATTTGATCTAATTCGTTAAGGAAGCACCATTATTCTTGGACTTCTCAACCTTTTTGAAATACTGCGCTGTTAATTTTTTATACTAATCATACAGTTCATGATATACATCTCTTAATTTATCTATTTCAATATCAAAGTCAGAATAATATGCCTCATCGTCTCC
Organism: Erythroxylum alaternifolium; assembly: GCA_027478495.1. Classification (NCBI taxonomy): domain Eukaryota; kingdom Viridiplantae; phylum Streptophyta; class Magnoliopsida; order Malpighiales; family Erythroxylaceae; genus Erythroxylum; species Erythroxylum alaternifolium. Next base: position 13,092 of record JANIIA010494532.1, on the reverse strand, counting down.
TAAGTTGGCCATAAAACAAACATTGCTAACTTCTTCATGCTCTTCTTCTTCAAAGTTTTCAAAATCTTCCTCTGACCAAGCTGCAGTCATAACTTACTTTCTGGGTTTTATGTTCTCTATTTTTTCCTTTTGAAGAAGAGGATATTCTTGTCTTGAGTGTCTAGGTTTCTTATAGTGATAGCATATGATTTGATTATTTTGTGTATTGCTACTGCTACTATTGCCTTTAGATATAAACATGTTATTTCTAATTTTCTTGTTTCCTTCTTTTTCCTTTATTAACTTTTTTTAGTAAAAGCGGGCATATTTTATTACCATGAAATTGAGTTTGTCATCTCCATCTATTTATAACTCAGTGTCGCTTTCATCACTGTTTGATGGATTTGATTCATCAATTGCTTTTAGTTCCTTTCCTCTTTTGTATGAAGGCCCTTCATCTCACCTAAACTTGGCTTCATAGATCATCAAGTTTCCTCTTAACCAATCGAGTGAAATAGTGTTAAGATCCTTTACAGTTTCTAAAGCTATCACTTTAGGTCTCCATTACTTTCGCAGTGACCTTAGAATCTTTATTATAAGCTCATCATTGGGATACACCTTTCCTCAATTCTTTAAGGCTGTGAGATGTTGAAACATCTGAAGAATTCATCTATATTCTCTCCATGTTTCATGCAAATAGTTTCATATTGATGCACTAAAAGACTGATTATATGTTTCTTTACCTCATTTGTGCCTTCAAAAGTAACTTGAAGTTTGTCCCACATTTTCTTTGTCATATAACAGTAGGATATCTTTTTATACTCTTTTGGAGATAGTGCACAACTCAAATAATGTCTTCCTTTTCCATTCAGCTGTGAATTTATTCTATCAGCATCAATCCACACTTCTACGTCATCAGTAGCAGGAGTTGTGGTTACAACTTTGATAGCTTTCCAGATTTTGATATCTACATATTAAAGATAAATAGTCACTCTCTCTTTCTAATAGGAATATTTGTTTCCATTGAAATAGGGAGGCTTTGGAAAGGATTGTACTTTAAGGATTCTCAAATTGTTTTCTATAATCTATCACATGTAATAAAGCACAATAAATGTGAAACTTCGCTTTAATACTAAATGATAAAGCAAACACATGCAAGAGCGGGGTGAATTGTGTGTGACTTAAAAAATTTGCAGGTTACTATCAATTCATGCAAACGATAAGAACTTGCTAAATTTCAATAGAAAAATCTATAAATAGAAGGAGCTTGTTAAAGCTTAAAATAAAAGGAGCCTATTAACATTTAAAAACAAAAGGAGCCTGTTAACACTTTAAAAATGAAAGGAGCCTGTTAACGTTTAAAAATGAAAGAAGCCTGTTAACGTTGAAAATGAAAGAAGCTTGTTAACGTTTAAAAACGAAAGGAGCCTGTTAACTTTTAAAAATGAAAGGAGTTTGTTAACGAAAGAAACATCTTGCAATATTAAAATAGAAAGAGCCTATTCCAAAAATGAAGGAGCCTCTTATAAATTAAACATACACACTGTAGTGCAAAAATTTAAAAGTTAAGAGAGAGAGAGAGCGATATAGTCAATTTATACTAGTTTGGCTTATAACAACGCCTACGTCTAATCCCCAAGTATTTGACTTAAGTATTTCACCATAAAACTCTAAGTAGTAAATTTAATGAGCCTCTCTAAGCCCACAAGTACATATTTTTCAAGGTTCTTCAACCTTCCACATTCATAATGTTTAACAAGCTTCTATAATATCTCAATAAAAATTATATAAAAGGTTTAAGTAGTCTCTCTTAATAGAGTGTTTTCACTTTCTAAGGCACAAGGAGTTTGATATAGATATAACTTTCAAGAATATTGATGCTACTGAAGTATTTCGCAAATCTGTGTATTGTTCGCAAATGAAATAGCGCTTCCTTAACTAGTTGTGATTCATTTTAATTCTGAGTTGACTTTATATCTAACAAATCTTCGATATCATCTTTGCAGGAACCTTCCAATATTCAGACGTTAAGAGAAAAGCTTTCTAAAAATTTCGGAGCTAATTGTTTGAATTATTAAGATCCTTCTAGATGAGGTGGAATCATTTTTATTAAGGTAAGTTCATTAAAAAAAAGGTTCCTGCAAGAAGAAGGCATTTTTCCTACAATTTTATTTCCTTTTAAGAATTCTGTCATTACCAATAAAAAGAAATGACTCCGATTTAAATTTTGAAATATTATATAGTTATCATCAAAATCATTAATAACAAAACTTGAGCTAAAATGTATGTATGTATGTATGTATGTATCTGACTTTGATATCAAGTACAAGGCTGAACTAATTATTAGTATATTAATTATTGTGATACTAATTACTTTGGTACCATTTATTGCACAAATAAAATTAATATCGAAAGAAAATCTACAAAACAAAAACATTAAAGTTTATGTGGTTCGGCTAATTATGCAACCTAAGTCTATGGGTAAAGAGACAGATTTCTTTTATTTCTACGAGAAGGTTAATTTCAATCCTCTAAATATTCTTTCATGTAAAATTTTTATCAAGGTAATTATAACTTAGGTTTACACATCATAAATTTAAGCGCATAAACTTTATTTCCACACAAATCTAAGTTCACTAAGACTCTATTTCTACATATGTCTAATGATACTGAAATTCTATTTCCATCCATCCTCAAAAATCATGTCATGATTTTGATGCCTATCTCACACTTACAGCAGTGCCAATTTACTTCTAACTTAGAAGTTTCTCGAGCTAGTATGAGACTAGTTCCTATCATATATCCCTGTCTAGTCACTATTCACCAAAAATTCAAGATATATCTCACAATTATCCCTTGATTTGGATTCTCCAACTTTAACTAAAAATCATTATGTCATACTTTTCCTTAAGGGTTTCAAAATATATAAGCATTCACCAAGTTCAAGAAATGGTTGAACTTTTGTACAGGCAATGACTTTATCGTCATATTAGTTGCATCCTCCAAAATATGAACTTTTTTTTAATAAGATCTGACAAGATGTTATTAGTTTTTGATCTTATGAAGCCTCACATCCATCACTATAGCATTATCAATCTATCTTTCTCATGACTTTTCTTAGTCTCTTAAAAGATAATTGCATCCCCATCACTGATGATAAAGAGTATATGCGACCTACTCTTTTCCATTATATGTCAAGGGTTACATAATGATCTATCTCGCTTTGTCCTTGATTATATCGTGTTGATACTTTCTTTCTGACATTATTTTATCTCCTACACTAAATTTTTGGCTCCTTTAATTTATGTTTCAAGCTGTTATAGTAGCACTTTTAAGCTAGTATTGTCCACTATTGACTCATGACACATCCTTTCCATATATTTTTCTCAATATATTTCGTTCCCAAATACTATATCTTTGAAAGTTATCCTCTATTTTTTACCAAGAACATAAAACTTATAAAAGTCTCAATTCACGTTTTTATCATCCTCTAATAAACTAACTTTATAAAGTTATATCATCTTTAAATCACTAAGATGGCTCAGCCATATATATCACTGTATAGCACTATCGTCATTTTATCCTGAAGATTGAGACATAGTCATTGATCTCATTAATTTCTTTTCCATTAAGATATAGATGTCATGTTATGATTTTCCTTTCATCATAGTGAACCAATCCTTTATCACCTTAAGTTGGTCATTATTACTAGAAAACTTATACCTTTGACTATTAAGAATACTTATAAAAATCATATTTGTTTCGAAATTTGTCAATATATTAAGCATCCAAAGTTCTAACAATTCCATCATACATTTTGATTTGCACTAAACTATTGGCTTTGACAACATGCTCTCTATCATCATGCAATCAGATAATACCATTTTATTCTTTAAAAGAATATAACCAATAGTTATTAAAAGTTATATTAAAAACCATGCCAATGTCGATTACCAAGTAATTTGTAGGATTAGAACTACTTATAGTCAAAATATTACTATCACTTCTATCCTCTTCATAGGGCTCTCCTATATTATAACAACACTTACTTTTACATTTGTTTCCTTTTCTCTTTTTTTTCTTAATATAAATAGTCCCTTTTAAAGTTACCTTTTTCTTTACAATTAAAGTAATAAATAACATTATCTTTTTATTGGATTGTGACTTATTCTTGTTCCATAATTTCTTTCCTTGTTGTTTCATCTGTTGATAACTAGACCCAAATATGATCCAACTTCAAAAACTAAAGATTATTTTTTTAGTTTTTAAACTGTAAGACAAGCTTCACATTATTGATTGAAATAAGCTCTCTCTTATACAACTTATATTAATAAATTTTTTGTATGAATTAGGCAAGGAATAAAAAAAATTATGGCTTAATCCTCATTCTTAATTTTAACCTTCAAAACTTGTAAATCTAAGATGACTCAATTAAAATTATCAATGTGATTTTTTTGTTTACTTTTTGTCATATTGAAAGTATAAAAACACTGCTTTTGATACAAACAATTTCTAAATGATTTCTTCTAATACCTTTTTCAAGTTGTTTAAACAATTTGTAAATAATTTCTTCCGATACTTACTTTCGAGTTTGAAATAGTCTCTTTAGTAGAAAGAGGTAAGGTTGTTGTACTTTTGGACCTTCCTAAACATTGCATCTTATCGGGATTCATACTGAGTTATTATTGTTGTTTTTGTTATTTTTACTCTGGAGTTGTTTCTATAACAAACTAGTGGTTGTTTCATCAACTACCCTTCTTAGGATCTTGTCTCCTAAACTTAACATTTTTACTTTATACACCTTCGAAATAATCTATTCCTTATCCAATACCCCCAAAGTATTCAACAATTTTTCTTTACCTTTGATCGCTACTACGAATCCTATCAAATTAGAAATGTACTCATCTTTACCTTTCATAGATTGAAATCATTGGATCCATTAAATTTCTTAATATCATACATGTTGAGGGACATCTTAATAACAAAATCTTAGGTCTAATACCAATTATTATGATATTAATTAATCTAACACTAATTGTTGCATGTTCTTTGTTATCACACAATGTAACAATACTATTCTATTCTTTGAAAGAATATAATTAATCCAAATTGAAAGTTATATTATAAACTATATCAAAGTTGATTACCTACCAATTTGCAGGATCAAAATTACTCATAGCCAAATATTACTGTCTCTTCCATCCTCTTCATCGGAGCTCTCCTAGACTATATCAACATTTACTTTTACATTTATTTCCTTTTCTTATTATCCTTCTCCTACTATAGATAATCACTTTTAAAGTGACCTTTCTCTTTACAATTAAATTATCAATTAGCTTTATCTTTTGATTTAGATTATGACTTATTCTTGTTTTTGAATTTCATTCCTTGTTCCTTCTTCTATTCATAAATAGATCTAAATATGATCCAACTTTATAATAATTAAAGAATTTTTTTTAATTTTTAGATTGCAAGACATCCTTCACGTTATTAATAATCTATCTCCCATACATCATAATATCAATAAAATTTTCATATGATTTAGGCAAGGAACAAAAAAAAAAGATTATGGCATAATCCTCATTCTGAATTTAACCTTCAAACCTCATAAATCCAAGATGATCCAATTAAAACTATCAATGTGATCTTTTGCCTATTTAGTTTATGTCATCTTTAAGGTATGCAAATGTTGCTTTTGATATAAAAGGTTTGTAAATGATTTCTTTTAATATTTACTCTCATATTATTTAAGCAATTGGTAAATAATTTTTGATAATACTTACTTTCAAATTTGAAACAACCTCTTTATTAGTTGGAAGTAAGGCTACTGTACTTCTAGACCTCTTTAGACCGTGCATCTTAAGGATTCTTGCTAGGTTATTGTTGTTGTTGTAATTACTTTTGAGTTGTTTTTATAATAAACTAGTGATTGTTCCATCAACTACTTCTCTTAAGATCTTGTCTCTTAAACTCAACAGCTTTACTTCTTACACTTTGACATAATCTCTTCCTTTTCTGATGCCCCCAAATTCTATAGTAGTTTTTCTTCTCCTTCCAACACTGTTGCGTATCCTATTAAATAAAAATGCACTCTTCTTTACCTTTCATAGATTGAACTTATTTTATCTACTAAATTTCTTAATATCACACATGTGAAGAGACATCTTAATGGCAAAATCTTAGGTCTAATACCAAGATACTAATTAATCTAGCTCTTATCATTGCAAAAATAAAAGTAATATAAGAAGAAAGAAATGAAGTAAAAACACAAGTATTTATATAGTTCAATCAATTATATGAACTAACTTCCTTTATTACTGTAAGAAATATGATGCAAAGGGAATATATGACAACAAACTTCTCAATCTTCCAAAGATTTAACCTTTTAAAATCTTTATTTAATCATTTATAATCTAAAGTTACATGAAAAAAGTTAAAGTAATGAAATTTTATTTTCACAAGTGTTTAAGATCACTCGAACTCTATTTCCATATATTTCTAATGATACCAAAACTTTATTAATGTATATCATCATAAATTGTGTCTCAAGTCTAATGTCTATCTCATACTTAACGTGAATGTTAGCTTACTTTTGACTTGAAAATCTAACTAGTATAAAACCAATGTCAGTGCCCTATTCTTGTCCAATGTCGATTAACGACTAAAATAAATATTGAACACTTTCAAAAAAATAAATATGATTGTATGTATTTGAAGCCCACTCAGGGTTTCATTCCTATTGGTGAAACGATATTACACATTCATTTACTTATGTAATCATAATGTGTAACACAATGATACGTCAATGCTAAGATATTTTATTTTGGGCATTATTTGTATTTTTATATATTTGGTATATCTTTTATGATAATAAGTTGAGTTGGTATAGGATTCCACTATCTTGGATTACATAGTATTTTTGGAAGTTAAGATAAAGAATCCTACACGAGATAGAATCCTAAAGAATTAGGATTTATTAGAGATAAGCACATTTTGTTAGAGATAAACATATAAGGGATTTATCAGACATTTATAGATTTTTGGTAGCTGAGTTTTCATATATTTGTGTAGAAAAATAAACAGTGGATTCATTAATTTTTGAAACTACGTCTCTTTGTGCTTTCATGAACAATTGCATGCTCCATTAACCGATTCTTTGTTGATGTTGTATGTGGAGTTCCCGATGATCTTCCTATAAATTTTATAGCAGATTTTTGTTGGATGACTCCCCAAGATTATGGTTTAATGTGGTTGCACTCATAGGGGACTATTCTATGACTTAAGTGTTCTTTTGTTAATTGTAATTCTTGATTTAATCACTTAAGATATTATTTGTCTTTGTTATCATTCGTTGCTTAAAAATCCTTTGTTAAGGTTAGCCTAAGGTGGTCATGGTATTGGGTGTGAGATAACTTTCAAGATGAGTATAAGTTAATAGCATTAAAGAGTGACTGGTGTCGGCTCCATAATAGCTTTGTGTAAGACTATTGTACTTTATTGAAAGTTGATTAATCTAGGTGAGGGCCCTGTAGGAATAGGCCATATTTGCTGAATTGTGTTAACAAATTTTGTATATTTATTTATTTATTACGCATTAAGTTTTTTTCTTGAGATTAAATTATGGAAAATTCATAGTTGCCAATCCAGTTACTTTCTAATAAGCAACCGCCATAATCAGTTTGAAGCAACTGTAGCAAAACATAAATCTTACGGCGTCAATCAGATTTCATTTGTTCACAAACTCTAACAACTCCATGTTTTATATTTTTAGGTGGTCCACCAAAATAATGATACAAGTTACTATTATTGTATATACTTAAGCATAAATTTTGATTGGCCTAATCTAAGTACATAATTGGTCGAGTCGTGGAAGCTATCGATTTGAAATTTTCCAAAACCAATCATCTATATATCAGACACCCATTAAAGTACACGTTTTTTGTAATAATCAAACCAAAGATTGGAATAGAGTTGGATGGCAGGCACTTTTGTTTCATGTCCATACCCCTTTTCTTTTAAAACAGACGCTTCAGACATCATCGTTTCACTCCACTTATATGCTATCTACAGACATTGTTTTCATAACTTACAGCAACATGAACTCTACTCCAGACGAAGCTTGCCTAAACTAAGTCGAGGAAGGAAAACAATGCCTATAGATATATACATGATTGGTTTTAAATTTTGTTGCTTACGAGTTGTGGTGCTGTGATTTTTTAAATTATTCTTATGATTTTTGTTTTATATTCATAATGATTTTTATAAATAATATAAATTTAAATTTAAATTAGTAAGTTAATTTAATGATTTCATAAATTAATAAGATGTATTACCTTTTTAAAAGTTTCTTATATGACTTAAATTTTAAATGATATTATAAATTAATCTAAGTTTGGGAAAAATATAGGAGTTCATCATAACTTCAAATAGCAAGCAAGAACTTAAAGGTGAAAAGAAGGCAAAGAAGATAAAATGTCATGAGTGTCAAGATTTTGGGCATATACAAACAAAATGTGCTAACACTCTTAAATGCAGAAAAGGGAAGTCTTACAGTAGCACTTGGAGTTAAAACAAATCTGAAAGTATGGAAACGAAGAAGAAATTGTGAGTCATCATGCTGCGTTGGTTGGTTTATATAAAGAAAGTCCAGTTGTTTGCTTAGTAGCAATCAGTAAAGAAACTGATGATGAGATAAATATGTTTTAGTATTAAACTTTAATTCTTTGGCAACAACGATGACAGTGACTTAGAATTCAAAAAGGAAGATATCTATCAGGCCTATGAACTAATGTATAGAAAATAGGTGAAGATATGTAAACAAAATGAGAAGCTAAAGAGGGAGAATTCTATAGTGAAAGATGTAATTCAAGATTTAGAGATGAAGTTATTGTTAACAAAAGATAAACTTGATGAAATCAAGCGAAAGTTGATCAATATAGAGAAAGGAATAAGAATGTTGAATGGCGGTACTGAGAAGCTTCACGAATTGCTAGAAATTAGCAAAAACAAAGGGGATTTTCAAGGTGTTGGATATAAAGGCTAATGCTCCCAGGTGAATAATGAGAAAAATGGTGAAGTTATATTTTTCAAAGAAGCAAGATCAATTAAGCAAAGATAAATGTCAAAAAGAAGTAGAAAGTTTATGCCTACATGTCAATTTGTGGTGTAAAAGGTCACTTAAGGACAAATTGCTACAAGCTGCTACAAATATTATTTCATAATGCTCAAAATAGGAATTCTAGACATTCTTGAAAGAACTTTCAGTAGTAGAGGCTACCAAAGCAGATTTAAGTTAGAAAGAATCAACGAAAAGCACTTGTGGCTTTTAAATCTATATGTGTCACTTCTTATAATGGATGGAATTCTGGTAGTGTGTGCTCAAGGCATATGACAAGTTAAAAAGCTATTTGCTAAATTATGAAAGTTGTATGGATGGTTATGTGACATTCGATGATGGGAAGAAAGCAACAATGATTGATAGAAGAACTCTTTGCATGGATGGATTGCCTTATTTCAGAAATATGCTTTATATAGATGGATTAAAAGATAACTTGATGAGGATTAGTCAGCATTATGATGATGGGTTGTTAATTAAGTTCATCAGTGATGAATGCAAGGTGTTAAATCAATAAAGAGATTGTGTAGTAAGCGAAAGAAGATCGGTGGACAATTTCTACATATTACAAGTTATTAAATCCTACAATTTAGCTACATATGATGATATGACTCTATGGCACCAAAACCTTAGCCACTCCAATTATGACCTCATTAACTAGTTGAGCAAAATCTGAAGCGGTAAGAGGCTTGCCTATGATGAACAAAGATGACAAGACTATATATAGTGTTTGTCAAATGGGAAAATAGATGAGAGTACCATATAAAAAGGTAGGAAATGTTATAACTTCCTGAGTACTAGAATTAATTCATATGGATTTCGTAGGCCCAATATAGCATGCTAGTGTTAGTTGGATGAGGTATTTCTTGACATGTGTTGATGACTACTTAAGATACACTTAAGTAACTTTCATGGACGAAAAATCTGAGCATTTGTGGCATTTAGAAGCTTATGTGTGTAGACTACAAATCATAAAAATATGGTGGTTTTGAGGATCAATTGTGGTCATAGAAGGGAGTTTGAGAATTCAAACTTGAACAAATTTTGTGATAAACATAGTATTATGCAAGAGTTTTCAGAGCCTAAAATGCCATAACAAAATGGAGTTACTCAAGATGTTTTGACTGTCATGTGTAACAATAAAAGTGTTATAGACATCTCCGAAAACCAGTTTTAACATTCAAGAACCAAATATATTGATTTGAAGTATCATTTCATTCGAGAGCTAGTATAGACTAAAGTTGCAGTTCTTTCCAATGTAACAACTAAGAAGCAACTGGCCAACATTTTCATCAAACCTCTTGACACTATAAGGTTTTAACTTCTTTGTTGGGGCTCTAGGACTTTGTGCTTTACAATTTTGAAACTTATTGAAGTAAGTGTAAAAAACAAACTTATCCTGATCAACATCTTGCTCGTTTCTTAGTAAAGCAAGCTTTGTTCCCAAAATTTTACTCCTAGGTAGCCCAAAAATGATGGGATACTCTCGCCTCAACTGGGTTTGTTCTCGATCATCCTCTAAATTTAACTGAGTATAAACAATTTAATTTGGATACTTTGTTAACTAAGCGAATTTTGTTATATGCTGCTTTATTGCCACATCAATTTGATGCTGAGTTATTGCAAGAATTTTATTGTAATTTAAGTAAGGGAGTGTTAGATGATAAAGTTTATGCTTTCATATAGTTCATGTGAGGGGGAGATTGATTAAGTTTGATCCTAATTCGTTAAATACATTTTTGGGGTTTCTGAATTTAATTAGGGATTAGTCTTATGAGGATGAAATTGAAGTAAGCAATGATATGCTGACATATGTATTAACTAGTGGTATGTTGTCATCTTGGCCTTCTGTTGTTGTACTATATGCTTCTAGTCGACCGGGGTTAAAATACGTCTAGGGAGATTGATTGTTGAGATTATGATTGCAGGTATTGGTAAACAACAACCATTATTGGGTTTATGTTTAATTACTCAGTTTTTGCATACTTATGGCGTATCTTGTATTGATTCTAAGGTCTTTGTTTGTCTACTGCATATCTCTCCTTGAATTTTTAATACTAAAAAGACATCTCGAGTGGTTGATTTGCCATACTCTTCATCTAATTCTTTCGCACAACTTATTACGCCTACTACTAATACTTATGCCTCCTTATTTGCTGAGATTGATCGCATTGAAGGTCTTTTTCATGTAGGTATAACTGCTCTGTAAAAACTCAAACAACAAGTTCTTTGATTTTCTTTTTCCCGTGATCACTAGCTTCTTTTGGCGTTGATTTTCCCAAAGGGGAGATAAGCACTTGCCTATATCTTTTTTAATTAGTTTTTACAGATTTGTTAATGACAGTCGATTGTTGATTTGACCTTGACTTTAACTTTGATGTTAATTGGATATCTATTATCATGATTGTTTAATTCAAGGGGAGTTTTCATTTGAGTTATTTAGGGGGAGATTTTGATAGGACAAATAATGCCAAAAAGGGGGAGATTATCAAGATATTGTCAAGATATTATATTCTATTTTTGACATTATTTGTATGTTAATTTATTTAGGATATCTTTTGTAATAAGGAATTTTACTTGGTATAGGATTCTACTATCTTGAAATATGTAGAATTTTGGAAGTTAAGATATTTGTGGAAAGAAGGAATCTAATAGTTATAGAATTATAAAGGAGGAAGGATGGGTGGTACATTGATGTGCAATTGATGGTGTGACGATTATAGATGATTCTTGGTTATTATGAGTGGGGATTTTAGTGATCAACTAAAAAGTTTATAGTAGATTTTTGTTGGATGACTCTCTATGATTATGGTTTAACGAGGATGGATATATAGGGGAGTGCTCTTTGACTCAATTTTTTTCTTATTTCTTTTATTCTTGATTTGATAACTTGAGATAATTTTTTGTTTCATTCATTTTTTTAAAATCCTCTATTGAGGTTAGCATAAGGTGGACATGCTATTGGGTATGAGATATTTTCATAGGTGTGAGTACAAGTGGATAACATCAAGGAATGAGAGGTGTCGACTCTGTAATAGCCTTATATATGCCTATTATACTACAGTAAAAGTTTATTAATCTAGGTGAGGGCCTCGTAGACACAGGTCATGTATGCTGAAGTGTGTTAACAAATTTTTTATGTTCTGTGTGTATGATTTATTTTCTACGTGCTTAATTTGTTTGATTTTAAAAGAATTCTAGAAATTGCAATTGCTTGCTCAGTTGCTTTGTGAGAATCAACTGTAAATTTATGGTTGAAGAAATCATGACAGAACATAAATTTTGCGAAACTTCAACTTTGGCTTTTTTAAATTGGATCTTGTTTAGGATTTGCAGTGTTCTAACTAAAAGAATTTAGGAATGATGTTCTACTTCGTCAATGTCCTTTTCTATATTGACTTTTGTTAGTTTCAAAACATCATCGAGAGAAGTAAGAGTACAAATACAAACAACCATATATACAACATCGATACATGAAAACTGATATAAAAAATAGAAGCATATAATTAAAATAACAGATACTGTTAATTAATTAATTATGATTTTAATATGTTTGTGTGTGTGTATGTGTCTGCGTGAATACAAGATGAAACTAATTATTATTATATGAATTATTGTTATACTAATTACTTTGATACCATTTATTGGAAAAATAAAAGTAATATAGAAAAAAATATGAAGCAAAACCATAAAAGTTTATGTCACATCTGCGAGTACCGAGACAAACTTCTTTTAATTGCTATGAGAAGGATAATAAATGACAATAACCTTTTCAATCCTCCAATATTTTACTATACAATATTTTTATCAAGGTATTTAAAACCTTAGGTTACACATAAGAAGTTTTAAGTACACTAAATGTAACCCCCCATTACCCTAGAGTACGCACCGGAACACCCGTGGGTCATTCCGACATATAATCTAAGATAATGGAGTGCTACGTGAAATAACTATCGAACTCCACATGGCATCACATACATTTAAAAGAATAAGAACCA
>JANIIA010494421.1:0-15003 GCA_027478495.1 Erythroxylum alaternifolium | reverse complement strand
TCAGCACAAATTGACCATTTTATCATAAAAATAGGATTGAAATCACATGTAAATACATAAGAAAATATAAGAAAATTGAATCCTATCAGATATACATTTCAAGTCATAAAATGTGAATTTGTGTTCATACATGCAAGTCATAACTTACCCCCATTAGAAGGGTGTCAAAATCACAGTTTTATAATCATACTATACACTTATGAGCAATAAATATGCATGCAAATCATTTATGTACAAGTAAGTTTTCTTTGGAATGCATTATGCTCAATCTTAAATTCCAATGTTCAATCAGCCAATTCCTATATGGTAAGTCCTATTTCATTTATTTGCAGGTGTTTGAAAAGCTTTATACATGTTCAAAAAGGTTTGGATAAGGTTTAGTAAAAATCGAAAATGGCAATAAACTCAAAATAGTGCAATTTGGGCTAAGCCCACGATGGTTTAAAAATAGGCAAACAATCAGTCCAGAAGAAAATCACATGACGAACCACTTGTTCCTTAATATTCATATAGAAAAATTCGAATTAGGTTTTTAGGTATTCTATAAATTTGTTTCCCTATGTCTATAGTTTTCATATCACTAAAAATTATTTGGACTTCCCAATCATGAGATATAGACCAAATATCACAAGCTGCTCCAAAACAGGAGCAGCATCAGGTCACCATTTTCGATCTCAATTTTCAATATCATAAAGTCAGAATTAAGTCAGAGTCTCTCCTATAGATTTCTATTCCTATGTCTTATTTTTCATATTCAACTAAAATCACCCAATTTAGAGGTCTTTAGGCTGAGTTATGACCCAAACAATGTGACTGGTTCAACAAATCCTAGACAGAATTTCACTACACGATCTTCCCTTGTCATATTCAACCAATTCTATGCAAGATAACACCAAAATAACACGAAAGCATCATCCCAGTAACCGTTCCACTTCTAAATGAAGATAACACCAAAATAACACGAAAGCATCATCCCAACAACTGTTCCACTTCTAAATGAATCTTTGTATCCATTCAAACAAACAAACAAAGAGAAATTAGACTAAGTGTAGTCCCAAACCTTAAAATTGGCAAAGTAATTCTTTTAGTGACTTTCCTTCACCTCGTCTTTGGTTTTGCTTGACTCACTAAATGAACAATGATGGGATGAAGAAGGTGAAATGCATAGGAGAAAAATTTGAAGTTAAAACCCCCAAGTGCCATCCATCTCCCCTCTCTATATGCCTTTTCATGAATTTTCTATTCTTAGACACATGTTTCAATCCTATTGGATAATATATTACAATCCTATTGGACCATGTGTTACAATCCTATTAGACCACATGTTACAATTCTATTGGACCACATCTTACAATTCTATTGGACCATGTGTGAAAATTCTATTGAACACACACAAGCTTTAATCTTATTGGTCACACATGCTTTCCTCTGATTGGTCCATGTGTTAACTTTAGAAAAATTACATATGAGTCCTTCTTCTCCCTTTAATTTTCACATTGGCCTATGATCTTATCAATTAATTTCATTCCGATATGTCTTAATTTTGTAATGGCATAAATTTCATACAATTTGGTTAATCATATCGGGAATTATACTTAAAAAAATACAGGCTATTTGAAAACAAGGACAGTAACCAGAACTCAACTTTAAACCAGAATTAAAAAATCTTCTAAGAAGAATCAAATTTCAGTTCCTTCATCAAAGTTTTAGATCTATGTATCTAGTTTAATATACAATTAGAATTATCTGGAGGTCTACATGCCAAGATATGGCCAAATTGCAGAATTCTATTCAGTGGAACGTATCCGTTCGGCGAGGTACACATCCCAAATTAACTAACTTCGGTCTTATCATGCAAGGGCAACAGAAAAAAACATCCAATATAACCAAAAACATTCCATAAGTAAATGAGATACTTCTTCTACCAAATCCCCTCACATCACGTTCATAAATCCAAGTAAACATATCAAAAATTCCCATCCATATTTTATGTCTAAGTATATATGTCTATGTCAAAACGAACAATTTACCTATTTATCCATTTTTTACATTAAATACCATTATGTCTCTTACTATACTTAGATGCACTTAATTCGTCATGCTTTCTTCTTATTACACTTTAGACATGCTATAATACTTCTAAGGTATACTTTAGGGCCTTATAGCATTGTTGAACCACGATTACTAATCTTCAATTTATGTACATGTCCTTATAACTTGGCATATTCATTTAATAAAATTAGTTACCTTATCTTTTCTCAATCTCATCTTTATTACTTTACACATAATTTAGTTAAAAATATATTAAGTTTCTCTCTACACTTTTTACTCTTATTTTCCATCAAGATATTATACTTCTCAAGAATTTTGTCCTTCAAATGTTTCATAAGGAATTTAGCTAAAACCAATTTAGAATTGTTGGTAGTGAAACAACTATGATCAAAATTATATGTCTTCACTTTGAAGTTCCTTCTTGTCATAACCAACATATAATTCCTATGGATATCCCTTAATACAACTGACTTTGATCCTATAACTTTTGCTCTTTTTCAACTTTAAATTTTGTCTTATTCGTACTGCATAATCCACAATAAAGACTTAAATTCATTTTCATTTCCAACCTCCATTCCCAATCTCCAATATGGTGCCAAATTAAAAGGATTATGCCTAGTACTTAGTTTTCTCAATGGTTCACTAGGTTCTTCTCTACTTAGATATTCATCATTACCAATAAAAATACCAAAATTAGTTGAATCAATTTCAATTTGTTGATGGTCATTAGGGATATCAACTGTACATGCCCATAATTATAGTCACTATCATCATCATCATCTAGGTCTTGATCTACTTCTTTACTAACTTCTTCATTAACTTCATTAATATTTTAATTAGCATCACTAACTTCTTTACTAACTTCTATACCAATATGTTCATCAACCTTACCAATCTCTTCACCAATTTCTATATTAACTTCTTTATTAATATGTTTATCATCATCATTATCCACCATAACACCACAACTTCCCTCTTCACGTTCATTTTCTCTATCCTCTCCTCTGGATATAGGTAACATCTTTAGAGCAAGGATTAAGGTGTCTTAAAAATGGTTTACATAAACATCAACCATTTTATGGATTTTTGTAAGGTTAATAAACATGAGACAAATTTGGTTTGATTGGATAAGTTTTAATATCTCACTAAATTTAAAATCAGGTACATTGTAATATGCCATGTGAACTTTAAGGTATCCTAAATATCTTTTCCATGTCATATATTTGCCTATAGCTATTATAATCAGGAAATTTTTTTAAAAATACTTGTTTTCCCATTAAAATATTTCAACTTAAGTTGTACTAGGAACTTTCTACCATAAAACAACCTTATACAAGCAAACTGGGTCGTTATATAACTATTCCTAAGGAAAGGGAAATGATGGTTATTTGTTAAAATACTAAAAAAATACATATCAAGCCCAATGGTTTTCAAATATTAAATTTATGTGAATTCTACTTCATTGTTCAATAACATAAGAGGGAACATGGCCATACTTTTGGATGAAAATTCACATTGTATAACACAAATGCAATTTAAAAAATAAAGAACATAGAGAGGAAAACTGTTTATACATCAATGGTATTGGAAACTAGATGTTTTAAAGTTTTACCCCACAAATGCACATTGTTTCTTGATTTAGTTATATGTAATTTTAACTTATATCCATCCCACAAACTATAGTAGTGAAGCTAAGCATACCTAT
Source organism: Erythroxylum alaternifolium (assembly GCA_027478495.1). Lineage (NCBI taxonomy): Eukaryota > Viridiplantae > Streptophyta > Magnoliopsida > Malpighiales > Erythroxylaceae > Erythroxylum > Erythroxylum alaternifolium. The sequence goes on along the minus strand of JANIIA010494421.1, from coordinate 11,246 downwards.
TGAGAACAAACCATTAGGTAACTTATTTTTCATTAGTTTGGACTTTTTTTGGTCTTTAGTAATGTTTGCAACAGTAAGCTAGAACATATAATCAAATGGATACTTATTTAAAATGGAATAAACTAAATGTTCTATGTTTTCAAAATTATTTTTTCAAAATTGAATCTAATTGAAATATAGCCAATATGACAAGGTTAAGAACAATTCATTAGAAGCAAGATCATTTATCCTATTAGCAGGTTGTAAGCATAGTGACTTGACTACCCCATAAGTTCCAAAAAGAAGGCATTACTTCTGTATAATGTAAGCCTTGATAGTATTTATTCACCTAATATACTCATATCTTTTTTCTTTATGAAATCATATATGGAGACCATATAAAGCAAACAAATGGATAGAGGACCACAGTATAAGATAGACAGAGGGACCACAATATAGACCATAGACCATATACATTAGACACCACCCACCACGATTAATTTTAAGACAAAGATTAAAAACACCACCCACCACGATTAATGTTTCGTATCCACCTATTTTAGTTGTCTTTATGCTCCTTAGAAAAAGAGCAATAGTTTTTACAAGAAAGAAAACCTGTTGAAATTAGTGTGAGATGTTAAAGAGATAAGTTAGAATAGTTGCAAGGTGTACGAGAGAGAAGCAAAGAGGAAGCAAGGGTAGGAGAAAAAGTAGAGCATGTGCAAATGAGAGTGCAAATAAGAAGGGTCACTGCTGCTTCAATTAAGGATTTGGTCAAATCCCTAATTTTAAGAATTATGGTTTATTGATTAGGAAAATTAAGGATTTCAATTAATAAAGTAACCAAATTAATTAACAAGAAATAATAATTATAGTAAGAATTTAAATTATTAATTAACCTAATTAGGGATTAAGATTAACTATTATAATAAGAAAAGACTTTATTTTATTATTTTTAATATTTGATAATGGGTCCCATTATGCCATATGGCATACATGTGATAATGGGACCCACTATCAGATTATACAAAAATAAATAATTCCATTTATCGTAGATATGAAATTTAGCTAACAGAATGCTAAACCTATCTATTTAAGGTCTATTTTCTATAATTTTGAAACTTTAGGGTTCAAATTGAACGCTTTAGATAATTGGAGCCCAAATTGTATTATGAAGAAAATGTTAACGTTCAAAATGCACTATTTGCGTAATTCAATTTGAACCCAAATGTTTTAGATTGTTCAAAAAGAACTCCAATATTTTGCAAACATTTAATTTAAACTCCAATTTAATATCTTTGTCATCTCCCCATTAAAAAAGTCCTACTTGACATTTTTAAAATTTTTTTATGTTCCCCTTGCCAAATGTGCATCTTCTATGGAAACTTGGGTCTAAAAGTTAATGGAATATTTTTTAAGCCTACAACTTGATGTTAATTATTTGGCTTGTCATATGGTTCATATCTGCCAAAGATAACTCTTTCTTTGCAAATAATCCCTTTTTCTTCCCCCCTCATTTGATAATCCTTTAAGTTTTTTTTCTTCTTTGAAAAAGGTATCTGCCATGCAATCCCTTTGTTTTTAGCTTTGGAATCCTTGATTCATGCAGATTTATTTATTTATCTATCTATTCTTATTTCTTTTCAATATTTTCATCTTTTATGTTTTATATGAGTTATTGTACTAATCAATTAATTACTTGGTTCATTTTATGGAAGCATAAAGTTCTTAAGTCTCTCTATCTCTCTTTCTAACTCTAATTCATCATTAACATACTTCATATATTACTCCTTTCGATATTATTGGCTCTATAATAAGACTTCTAGTATAATTATATTCATATGTGGTTTTTGAATTTCATTCATTACAGATATTACAACTTATCATTATTTAGACTATGTGATATGTTATTCTAATTCTATATATCTGTTGCTTTGGTATTAAACATTTTCAAAATGGAAATAATAGTGTTGATGATGTTGGGTATTTAAATAATTTTTTGCACTTGTATTCTTTTCATGTATAATTGGAATTTAAAAACTTTTAATGGAATTTTTGGTTCTTGTCAAATTGTCATATATTGCGTAGAATTATGATAGGGTTTCCTTATAAGGGCACCAAAATTAACTGCAAAACAATTGATGAAGATTTTATATTATATTTTAAAATTTTTACGTGTATACTTTAAGTTATTAATGATTCTTGTAGTTTTTACCTCCCTATAAGATAGGTTATAAACCAATTATAGAGGGGAAGTTCAACAATTATATTTATATAGTTTTGTACTTAGAATGCCTCCCTCTTATTTTTTTGTCTCTTAAGAACATATGTGGTTGCTACAACCTCTGTGTATGTTCTTAAAAGGAAATGAAATGGTGGTATCCATTTAGATTACATATATTAATTTCCTTTCAATTTGTCTTCCTTGAGTAATCAGATTATTGACTAAAAAATGATTATGAAACTCTTTTATAATTTTGCAAATGGAATTGATCAACTTCTAAAAGTTCTAACTATAGTAATATCAATAAAGTGGTTTATTTTATCAAATGAATGTTTCTTTAAGGAAATCATAAAGCAATAATAATCATGGTAGAAAAGTTTTGGGAGAGCTATCTATGTAGTCCAAAAGCTAAGGGAAAATATATCTATATTGAAAAAGGAAGCCGAAAAAAAGGAGAAGTATTCAAGAAATAGAAGAACAAAATGAGCACTTAAAAATTATGAAGCAAGAAATTGAGATGTTGACTAGTGAGAAGAAATAGTTGAGATTGATGTTATTCAATATAATTGTAGGATTTATTTTAGTTTTTGTTTCATTATTCATATTTTACATAGCTGTAAAATTTTGGTATGACCAGTATCAATATACTTATAAATTATCTGTTATTATTAGTATTTCTATCGAATTACTCAATCATCAAGAGTATTCAGTTCCTATTTTAAAAATAAAGTCATTTAGTTAGTTTACAAATATAATATATATTTACAAAATACAACTAATATGATGTGAGAATTCTAGGAAAACATTAATTTTCATAGTATAAAATAAATTGGTACATTAAATTAATTTACAAAATAAATCAACTATTATAGTTCAAAATAAATTGGTTTAACAATACATCAATTATAACAATACACCAATTATCTAGTTTATCAACTGGTAATTGGTCCCAATTGTTACTCTCTTCTTAGTTGCTATAACTTCTAATTGTCATAAGTTGATCCTAGACTTACATTTAAACCTAAGACTTCTTGTTTTAAATAACAATATAAAGAATCTTCAATTAACTTGTCGATATTTCCTTTTAGTCGTATTTGTAGAACTAGCAATTTATGAACCAACACATTAATCAATGTGTATAAGTTTAATATCGACCAACATGTTAATCAAAATGCATATGAGTTTAATATAAGTACAAGTATCTAAATACATGTTAAAATCATAATGATGGTTTATTGACTAGGTTGAAAATTTTAAGTACCTAACGTTCTACTTTGAATGTAAGTTTACTAAACCTAATTTGAGTCAAATAAGTAAGCATATTTCATATAATCATTCTTTTGTAAGTGAAAACAACAAGTTCTTCCCTTTGCTAAATATTTAACTATTGGCCATTCAATTGAAGTTGTTTCAACCTACAAAATAATATACTCAACATTAATATTGATAAAAAAGATCATAAACTAGTAGTCACTTACAATGATAGGTTGTTCATTGTGTCTTATTTACATTACACTTTCTATTATTGTATCTAGAAGCACTGTAACCTTTTGTAGTTTATTTGCATATTCCCTTTACCGTTCTTTGGGATGTCACTTCCTTTGCACAAGCCTTGTTTTGCTTTCAGCTTTGTCTGGAATTACTATTTACCTTGGTTTGATAGTTTATTCGTACCTCTCCTTCTTACATTTCTTTGGCCTTTTGGGAATCACCATCTTAATTATGGATTTATTTGTTCATAATCATTCAATGGGAAAAAAGATCACTCCCATAATAAACATCAGACTTGATCATACACTCTTAGAAAGGTGTTTTTTTAATAATATTCATCGACTTATGCCTTCAAATTTGTTTAGAGTAACTAAAAAACATTAATAGCATATTTGCATAGGTGACCATATAAGTCATATGCTCTACATCTATAATAATTGTCTCTTCCTAATATCACAATATGCTTTTTCTCCCCTTTACTAGACTCACATGCTCTATCACTATTCCATATAATCCTCTATTATATTACCTCTTTCTATTTTTTAAAAGCTTTTTATCAATTATTGGTGTAATATTTAATTTCTATGGATATATATACCCTCCTTTAAGTTTGTATTTCTTATGATCATTGTTGATAATGATAGGTTGCATAACATTTTAGTGGGCTGTTTAGTATGTGTTTAATTGTTTTTTATAAATAAAATTGTATTGAATGGAAAAATTAAAGAGAGTACATAGAGAGTCTAACTCTCCTTAGTATTTGATAACTAAAACCAAATTAAAAGACAACATACATTAGCATACGATATCTTTACATGAAGACAACATATATCATTATATGACATCATTACATAAAGATCCCATTCATTTACCAAACAACATCATTTGAAAATAAGGTAAGTATCTTCCTATTTAACGCATCAAATGTTCTAGCATTACCAAATTAGGGTTGTAAGAAAAGAGGAGGTATGATTAGAGATAGTTTTGCAATCTCATAGGTGTGTTTATCTCCTTAAGGAAAGTCAGCAAGTGATGATGGACTTGTGGAGATCTGGTGCTTTTGATTGAGCTGGATCAGCCAATTAGGTATTTTAGTTTCCTTATTACTACTTTTACTATACTGTATTTCCTCTACTTCTCTTTCATACATATGTTTAGCTTCTGAGCGTAGCTTCTATTTATACATTCAGTGAAGCTAGGATATTTATGTTGTATGTCTGATTGAGGTTACGAAGTAGAATGAGATCTCTAATTTCACAAAGGATCTCAAATATAAAGACCTCTTTGGGCGTGTTGGTTCTGCCAAACCATTTGAGGTTTCTTTGCTTCCATATGCCATATACACAGAGTCCTAGGAATAGAACATGGGTTTGTCCATTTGGGTTTGGAGGGAATGTATGGTTTGTCAATTTTTAGATCACTTCTGTGATAGTGTTCTTAGGATTTAGCTATAGAAATATGTTGGCTATAGATTCCCATACATTGTTGCTATAAGGGTATGTGAAGAAGAGATGTTCTCTTGTTTCCACATGGTTCTTGCACATTGGACATGTTCTGTCCGTTTGTAGATAGTGAATTCTATCAGCAGTATTCAAATTATTTAGGATTGCTAACTATAGTATGAAAGATAACCTTAGGGTTAGTACCTTGATCCAGACAAATATATGCCATTCCACCTTTTGTTTCCTACATCTTAGAATATCTTTCATAGCCTTGTTTGTGAGTTTAAAGATAGGTTGGGTCTGCCAGTAGAAAGTGTCCAGAGAGTTAGGTTTGGGAAGATATGATGGTTAGAGATGCTTTAAGTTTTGAGGAAAATTCTAGGTTTTCTCTGTGATCATTGAGCTAAGCTTAAGATTGAGTAAAGTAGTGTAAGAATTACTTAGATTGCCATAATGATGTATGAGAGGCCCCAAGTTAGACCAGCTGTCAAACCATACATAAATCAAGTTTTCGTTCTCAATTTTGCAACATATCCCTTCTCAAACTTTGTCCCTCAATTTTAGAATCTTGTTGAGAAAATGAGAGTATGAGATTGATTTCTTAATGCTCCATAGGCTTATTTCCTTAAGAAAATAAGAATGTAGCCATTTCACCCAAAGAGAGTTTTTATCCATGAGGATCCACCATAGTCTTTTCAAGGTTAGGGCTTGATTTATAATTTTGATAGTAGTTATGCTTAACCCTCCTTCATCCTTAGGAAAGCAAATATCAATCCATTTCACTTTAGCTAAACCTTTGACACCATTTGGGTGGTTCCATAGGAAGTTCTTGAGGATTTTTTCAATGGTTTTGATGATACCTTGAGAAAGAAAGATGTGAGAGCTCTAGTAAATATAGAGGGAGTTTAACACCGGTTTGATAAGTTGAACCTTCGCTGTATAGGACAAAGACTTATTAACCCACGAACTGATTCTTCTCCATATTTTCTCTAAGAGTGGAGTGCATTCCACATATGAGAGTCTTTTAGTAGAAATTGGTAATCCAAGATACAACAGAGGTGTCTGTTTAAAAAGCATTCCAGTTGATTGAAAGATGTGAGGGGCCAAAGTAGTAGCTTTTTTGGATAAGAGAAAATGGCTCTTTATTAGGTTAAATTGTAGTCCAGATAAGCTTTTAAATTTGATAAGTTCTGCCATCTAACTTTGTATAGAGTCTATCAAGACCTTGTAAAATAAAAGTAGATAATCTGCAAAGTAGAGGTTAGTCAAATTGATCTTTTTGCATTTAGTATGATATTTGAATTTTGGGTTTTTGAGCACTTCAGGCTTGATGAGGGAGTTAAAAGTCTCCATACAAAGGATGAAAAGGTAGGGGATAAGGGGTACCCTTGCCTAAGTCCTCTTGCTACCTCAAAGAGGATGGTAGGAGTACCATTGATTAGAATGGACAAGGAGGACGTGAGATACACTCTTTAATCCACTTTATAAAGATCATTGGTAATCCATGGGCTATCAGTAAAATCCATAGGAAACCCAGCTCACACTATCAAAAGCTTTATGGAAATCAATCTTGATTATGTAGTTTGGAGAGTAATTTGATCTGGAGTAGCCTTTTAGGAGCTCTTGTACAATAAAATTTTGATTTTTATATGTCAGTCTTACATAAAAGCGCCTTAGTTGTCACTGATTAGAAGGGCTACGATTTTTTTCAATCTTGAAGCAAGTATCTTAGATACGGCCTTGTAAAGGAAATTAGTACATTGAATAAGTTTGAAATCCCCAAAATTTGTGGGATTGGAGCAATTGAGAATCAAACAGATAAAGGTTTTGTCAATCTCCTTGAGTAGGACCCCCTTAGAAAAGAATTTTTTGATTGCCTCTATAACAAACAGACCTATCTTAATCTAAGATTTCTGGAAGAAGTACCCATTTAGGCCATCAGGCTAAGAGCTTTGGAGCCATCCATGGCAAAAATTGTAGCTTCTATTTCTGTATTTTCTACTGGTTTTAGGAAAAGCTCTGAGTCTACTGATGTGATTTGTTTGAGGGAGAGGTTCTGAGTTCATTTAACGTAACATTTAAAGTGTTAGGAGTTCCTAGTAGGTTTTTAAAATACCTTACTGCCTCCTCTTAAATTTCTTGTTATGTATGAAGATTTGCACCATCTTTGGAAGTTATAGAGTGGATTTTATTGCTGTTTTTCCTCTCAAGAATGGAGTTTAAAAAGAATCTAGTGTAGTTGTCCCCATCTTTAACCATTGTACTTTAGCTCTTTATTGCAAGAGAGAGTTGTGATTGTGTGTAGCCTTTAAGAATTGTGATAACATATTCTTTTCTCTTTCAAGTAGATTTAGATCAGTAGGATGAGCAGTAAGACTAGCTTGGATAACTTAAGGTTTAAGTCTAGAGGAATTTATTGAGGAAGCTGTAGGCCTTTGAAGAGAATTTAGGATCTTCATTTCCTATTTGATAGCTTTCAGTTTATGGACACAACAGAAGTGCTTGGTCCCTTGACAACTTTGTTCTGCACCTTTTATACATGCCTTTATAAACCTTGGAACGTTTACTAAGAAGTTATTGAATCGGAAAGGATAGTGCTTGCTAACATTTTCGAAAAGGCTGTCCACTATAAGGGGTCATGATCCGAGAAGAGAGGGTCTTTGAATGTAGTAAGGTTGTTTGGAAAAGTCCTGAGCCAAATATCATTTACCAGTGCTCGATTCGATTTTTTCCTTATGTGCTAAGCAGAATTTTGTTTATTAGACCAGGTAAAAGTATGACCACTATACATAAGATTTGTCACCCCTAACTCCTCCACCTTGTCTTTTAAATTAACTATATAATTCTTTAGATAACAATGTCTTATGCCTCTAAGGGGTATAATATAGAGTTAAAGTCTCCACATATTAGCTAAGGAATAGAGACAGTGTTGTTTAAAGATGATAGGTTGTTCTATAAGTCTCTTATTTGGAATTGAAAATTGGTTGCATAAATGAAAGAGACATTTATCTGGATGTACTTTAGTAAGAAGGTGATATCTGTTTAATTATTGATAGATTTAATCATTTACACTTAGCAATTAATGATGCAAAAATGCTTAAGAAACTCACTTTAATTCATATATATTTTTAGGTATAATTTGGAAGCGAAGAAATTAAACTGAGTCGAAATTACTACATTTGGGTTGTTTTTCTAAAGATTAATTCTCACTTGTTTTTTTAGAGCAAGAAGAAAAAAAAGACAAGAAGAAGATAAGAACAATGAAAGCACAAAATGCAAATAATGTGAGCTGCATGATTATGCATGAAATGTTACATGCAATTTATGTTAATTTAGTGTTCATACAATAGCTAAGATGCAGCAGGTGGAACGTGCATGCAGTGGAAATAAATAGACCAAAACATATGCACAATATGAAGAAAACGCAGCAGCATGAAGAGAAGAGGAAACGACGACGTGGTGGAGAGAAAACACAGTTGGTGTTTCAAGCAGATCACCTTTGGAAATGTAGAATGTCTGCATTTCACACAGACGTATGTGAAAACAAAGACGTTTTCAATAAGTTGGTTGAAGGTTTTAGGTGTACAGGAGCTTGGACCAAAAACTCTAGAGTTAAATTTTCAAATCACAAAAAAAGTTGAGCTGGAGGCGTGAAAAGCGGGGGCTTCAGCTTGGTGGCTGAGAGAAATGGAGAAGAGCTGTGGCTAGGCATGGGAGAAGAGAAGCGAGTGAATGGTGAAGGTGGACCAAAAACCACCATCTTTATTTATCACTTCAATGAATAATGAAAGAGAGAAAAGAGTTGCACAGTGAAGAAGAAACAAAAGGGTTATTCGGTAGGTTTACAACGTGGGCTTTAAGAATTTTCTTGGGAGACTCATGAAAGGCTAAATGTCTGACGTTGGTTCGAAGGAGACATCAATGTTGATGACTTGGGTTAAGTGTATTTTATTGTCTTTCTCTCATTAGAAATTGATTGTTTTATTCTATGTTAATTGATTTGGGTTTTGTATATGGATAATCATATTTTCTTTATTATTTGGTTATTTTTGTATGAACCCATAGGGTATTATGAAATGATAATTTTAATGTATTCATTAAATAGTTTGATTGCATACCCATTGATAGAATTTTGATATAATCCGTAATTATTATGTTGAAATTCATATGTAGCGACTAATGATTCGTAATCATTAGGGATAATATGACCTAGGTTAAACGACGCATCGTATGTGGTTGTTGCCTTGATTAATTGGTTTTCCTAATTTGCAATGCTGCTGCCTAATTAAATCTAGAGATTGTATCCTAAGTTATTCATTGGTTAGGTTTAATTAATAATCGAATCTTGATTAAGCAAAACTTATGGGAAAATTAGGTTAATTATTAACCCACGATTAATAGTTGCCATGAGAGGTTTGAAAACAAAAAATCGTTGAATTATGCTTAATTAGGGTGTAGGTTGAGATTGAACTAAATAACCAAATCCCTACTGAATTCCCCAATTTTATCATTTTTCACATGTTTTCTTTAATTTGTTTTTAATAGTTAGTTACATTTTATTTTCTTACTCCAAAATCCAAACCCCCCATTTTTCCTAAACATTAATTAATTCCATTTTATAAGCTAACCGAACACTCCCTGTGGGATCAACCTAGACTTACCATTGCTATAGTAGTTGTCTAATTATTTTATTTTAACTAGCGTTACAACACATCGGTCAATTTTGGCACCGTTTTCGGGGAGTGTGGTGTTTTAGTTTATAATTTAATTGGTGTTTTGTTTATATTTGTTTGTAATTGATTTCTTTTCAGTTATTTCGTGATCCTTTCTTTATTCTATTTCGTACTTATGTTTTAAAAAAATCATGGATGGAAGTAATTTTTCTTTAACTCTTCCTCTCAATCCTATAACCAATATTGGACTGATCAACCTAACTTTAGTTATGGATATGATAATCAACAAAGTTACTTCCGTGATAGTTTGCAGGAAGCACAACAATTCTTATATAGACCAGAGGCTTCCTATCATGACTCTGGTCCATCTCTGGAAGAGTTGATTAATATTATGAATGCTAATACATTGCAATTGTAACAAAGTTACTTCCATAATATTGTATAAATTATTGAAATAAAATTGTAATATTTCTACAAAGTTCAACCAAATATTAATTTCAGGTTGAAATATGGCATCAAAGAGAAGACAGGATATTTCGTGATCAAGATTCAGACCACGATTCGGAGGTACTTACTGTATAGGTGAAGGATCTCATGGTGTAGCAGCTGGAGATGAAACACCTCCTCTGTATCCACCTACTACACTGGCAGATGAGGCTGTGCCATCCACCATTCCTACATCATTTACTACCCCTAACCGACAGAGATATCAGGGGTAAACAATGCGAATGAAGGAGACGACCTCCGGTCTGGAGCTGAGGAACCGATGGACAAAAATACATCACAATTGTCAATAATATGTAAGTGAAAATACATGAACCATTATATGTTTACAATTAAGTTATAGGTTTAAATTTTAAAAAGTTATAAATTTTTTTGTTTTTATGTTAGTTTATTTCCATTTGGATCCAGTTCAAGAAATATGATAACGAAATTCATGCGAAAGATTGATACTAAGGTCTATGTATGGAAGAATATCTCTCAAGTGACAAAGAAATTTTACTATTATGAGTGTGATATACGACAAAAATTATTATTTTCTTTTTTAATTAACATTTTTATATATTAATTTGATAAATATTATTACATTAAAAGTATTTATCGAATATTTTTCCATTTGTTACAGAAAGATTTTTTTTAGGATTCTCAATTTTTCAGTTCATCTATAAAGTATGGGAGAGACAAGCGCGTACACATTATCGCGACTTTGTTACTTCGATACATAGGGCAGTCGTATGATCGCCTTACATTTCTGAAGAAATATGGAGTCGTTGACTGAAGTATTGGACATCACTTGAGGCCATGTCCGTTTCACAGCGTAATTCAGCCAACAAACGTGGAGGACCGGGGGGAGAGAGTCTTTCCATACATACGGTAGGATTTATTACCCACTAAGAGCATGCAAAGAGACTTGTAAGTATCTACAATTTACAGTTA
>JANIIA010494368.1:0-15007 GCA_027478495.1 Erythroxylum alaternifolium | reverse complement strand
GTGTGTATGTGTGTCATATGATGATATACTAAATGATAGAGATAAAGTAATTTAATGCTAATATATAGTTTTAACATATCCTTGAATATGTTATAAACATTTTTATACTTTTTCATTTTAATTATAATATTTTATACTTTTTCTATTTTACTCAAATTTCTTTATTAGAAGAATGAGATGTGAGCTAAGCAGATGATGTTATTGCCTATCACTATCTTACTTAGTTCCCTCAATTTGGGTTGAAACAACAAGCATATATTCTTAAGTGCAAGCCAATGCAAAGATCATTTCAATGAGGAGCTACTCAATAGGATGAGATTCCATACTACCTCATACTGTGTGTATAGAGCTCACTACTTCTAGCATACGGGAAAATTTGATTATAAATCAGTTAAACCTATACTGTAGTAGGATAATGGCTTATGTATGGAGGATATAGCCATATATATCTCTATTCTAGTGAAGTAGCTATTCAATCCACTCAATCAACTATGTAGAAACTAGTTTACAACCACAGATCACAAAAGGAGATCAAGGAATGCATAGACAGGATTTATTCCCCTTTCAAGGATGAACACAGTATGAGTTACACAACTCAAACTCACAAGTTTGTACTGATATTAAACAATGCGAGGATCATCTCAATGACAAGAAAGGAGAATTAAGAGAGAAACAAAACACATACCTGTGTAAGGTTATCCCATCCCTTTTCGGGAATGTTGTTGAAGTCCCTGTAATCCTATACAGAAGCAAATCAAGAACAGGAAATTAGACCTGACATACAAACTCGACAACAGAATGTACAATAGAAGAAACAAACAATTTCTTGAAAAAGGAACTGACCTGAATCCTACTCTTCCTCTTCAAACTATCTCCAAAACCCCTAATCTCTAAAATATGCCCGAGAGGGAGATGTTTACCTGTGGAATACAGTCACGTGGAAGTGGATTGAGAGCAGATTGTCCCTTAGAGGCACCTGGAAGCTACAAAGAGTCTCCCGATAAAGAAAAAAGTTCTCAAAGGAAACCCAAATCTCTAAATAATGAACGTGAGAGAGCTATTACCTTTGAAGAAGAATCAATTGGAAGGAGTATGACGGCCTTACTACCCCTCCTTGGAACCAACAAGCATCTAGAGCCTCACCCATCGCCAGTCGCAGGCTCCGTCAATTGCAAGTCTGAATTGAGTAAAGATTCGAAAGCGCGAGAAAGTTGGTGTTTGTTTTACCCTAATAGTCTTAATTAGGTAATGTTAGAATGTCGTAATATTATGGAGTCCCCTGTCATTTTGTATTAAGTAGATTAAGCACGTATATAAGACTTCAATTTGTGAATCCTTCAAATTAATGAAATTTATTTAAATTTCTTAAAAAAAGTTCAAAAACATTTCTCAAATTGAAATTAGGTGCAATGTATAACAAAAATCAACAAGCAACTTAGCCATGTAATAGATTAGAATTCTCTTTTGGTAAAGGATGTAAGATCACGAGTGATTAGTAAAGTCTTATCTTTTGACTATACATTGTTGTTTAACAATGTAAGCATTTTTTACTTATTATAATTTTGCCTTTAAGACTTAATTTAAATCCAGTTTTTCAAAATAAAAAGAAAGAGAATTCTTTATAGAAAGTATATTGAGAATAACTAATTGTAATGTAAAGACAGCAGCTAGCTATTTAGATTATAATTATGACATAATTGAAATAATCTTTAAAATTGCTTCTTAATAATTTGAAAAGCCCATTAATTACGTATCCCATAGCCATATAGATGTTAAACTGAAATAAACTCAATTAATTGCATAATTAATATGTAAATTTCTTTTATTAATCTTTTATAATCTATTTATAGTTACATACCTCATATGCTTGCACAAAAAGCATGGATTAGAACTATATTTTAATTCTATTAAGTAAATTCATTTAATCAATTCAAAGACTTACTTAATATGTAGAATTTATAAATAAATTATGAATTAATTTAACTTATTTAGTGAAATGCTTAGATTTTATCTTTATAGCTAAGGTATATTTTATCATGCGTATGAATAAGAAAATAATGACTAAAGTTTTCCAGTTTGCCTTCTCTTTTCTTAACACTTTTGGATTATTTTTTTCAATTGCAACACTCTGAATATATAGGATGGAATTTATCTAACCTACTATATATATATATATTTGAAAATTATTTTCTATATTTATATATTCACGTACATATATGTGGGCCAATATCTTGTAGTAACATATTAAACGATAGAGGTAAAGTACTATGATATTAAGATGCAATTTTAACATATTCTTAAGTAGATTGTAATATTTTTATATTTTATCTTATTTATAACATTTTTATTTTAATAAAATTTCTTTATTAGATGAATGTGAATTCTTTAAAAAGGTATATTAACTATAACTAATTGTAACGTGGAGATAGAAGGCTAGTTGTATAGATTATAATAGATACTGTCTTCAAATTGTATTTTAATAATTTCAAGAACATCATTAATTATGTATCCAACAATCATGTAGACGTTAGTTTGATATAAACTCAACTAATTGCATAATAAACAAGTAAAGTTTTTTTGTAAATCATATTGTCTGTGAATATGCTTTAAATTGATAAATTAACTAACTTTTTTATATATCATATCTCATGTATTTGAAAAAAATAGAATAGAAGTTTTCTTTATTGAATTTCATTGATTAAATTAGTAAAATATATTCCATGACATTCTAAATATGTACAATCTAAAAATAAGTTTTGAATTAAATTAAATTATTTAATAAATCACTCGTATTTTATCCTTATAACTAAAGTATGATAAATCATTAATATTATTAATAAAAATTTAATGATACTATAAAAATGTGTTGATAATACATTTATTATATTTATGAAAAAGCAATTGCATATAATATATATAAATAAAGTTAATAAAAAAATAAATTATATTATCAAAAAATTGAGTGGGCGACTTTTATTATTATAATAAAGGATGGTTAAGGAAATATAATCTTATATTAATTCCAATAAGATGTCTTATCACATAAAACTCACAGGTCTTTCAACAAGTACATGTGATCATTTGAAAATTAGAAAAAAATTATTACTTTAATAATTTCAAGTAAATAAACTACAATTTCATTGATTATATTTGTTGACGACCTTTAATAATATTTTTTTTGCCATACTATCATATTTTATAAAAAAGATTGGCTATATTTGTTTTATTGTTTTAAAGGTGGAACAAAAGATAAAACTGATTAAATCAAATTAAAATTCAAGTTTGAATTTCACAATTTTCTCTTCATTTTCATGATCATGGATTTCATATTATTGGCTACCGAATTGTTTATGTTCTCAAGTGAATTAATTCTTAATGTTTCAAATTAATCTTGAGTTTTTTCTATGATATTCCTTTTCCATCTTCATATATTCTTAATTTTTAAAAACTTTACATGTTTGTTTTATGTATTCATGATTACTTATATATGAACTTCATTCCAAGCAAACTTTTCTGATGAAAAATGATATATTGGTTTTTATGATGCCTGTTTAATATTAATATTGAAAAACTTTAGCAAAGTTAAGTGAATATAAGTATTCTGGTTAAAACCAGTCAACTATTTCCTATATCCGTAAAATAGTATATTGAATCAAGTGAGATTCTAATAGATATTTTGATGAAAATAAAACATAAGTACTACTTGTGGGTTTATTATTTTGATGAGAAGCACTATAAGAACAAGATGTGGTCATAATTCAAGAAGATAGTTCATAAAGATGGTAAAGAAAAGTTGAAGTTTATAACATTCGAAGTCAAGATCAAGGCATATTAATATCATTTTATTTTTTTACTAATTAAAATATATTCATCTTACTTCACTGTATTAGTCTTTTTGTTCACTAAGAGGTATTAAAGTTTTTTTTTAAAGAAATGTCTCTTGATCTTCAAAACACTCTTTAGGGGACATTTTGGAAGATTTTTTTAATTATAACTGCATTAAACAAATTAAGGTTGAGAATTTAAAGTTGTTAAATTTATGATTACGAGAGGATTGGTTAACTAATATAGATTAGTGGTTTATTAATGTAGGTTAAATATATAATAAAAGTAAGTTATTAACACATTATTTAACTAGTATGATGATATGGTCAATTAATCGTCCAATATGCTCTAATAGTCAACTAATGTGCAATATCTAGTAGATTTTATGGATCGAAGTCATATTAGTTGGCTAGTATGACCTAGTGGTCGACCAGTGTGCTAGAACTAGTCATTGTAATGGTTAATTTTTATCTCCAATCGCTATTAGGGTCTCAAAACCCTATAAATACATTATTTTTCATTGTTTCTTACATGTAAAATTATTTGAATGTTTTATACACATATTTCTAAGTGTTTATTAAGCATTTGAGCATTCATTGTCTCATATTTAAGTGACAATCCTCTTTGATTTTATCAAAGTGATAAAGTGAAATATTTTGAGTTGTAAATTTCTATTGGGTTTCTTCTATTGTATTGAAGGGTGTTCTAAATGACATTAAGGTTCTTGTTTACCGTTAAGGAAGATTGTATAAAGGAGAAAATATTCTTAAAAAGTTATTCTTTTCCTTGAAAGAAGAGATGAAGTTAAATTCCAATATAGTCTTGGGAGTGGATATATGCAAAGGTTTTTTATTGAATCATTATAAATTGGTTTGTGTTTCTCTTTCCTTGCTCTTTTTACATTGTTTTTGTAGCGTGTTTTTAAAATTTATTATATATTCATCTTTTATAAATTATGCTCATTTATACACTAAGGACAATAAATGGTATTAGAGCAATCTATTAACTAACATTTCAAACAAAATCCGAACAAAAAGATTATAATGGTATATTTAAGAGTAATATCATCATTACTAGCTAAGAGGAACAAAAAATTAGTAAAGCTGCCTTATTTGATGACAAAGATTACTTATATTGGAAATCTATTATGAGATTTTTAACAAATTATAGAATAAAAATGCCTAATAGTTTGTGATTTTTTTTACTTAGTTCTAAACTTTTAAAAGTTTTCAATGTAGAGACTAACCTTTCAAAAATTATACAAATAGGTCAAAATGTTATTTTTATTGATGTGGTTAATAGATGTACAGCTAAGTGGCATTTAATAGACACCCCACATCATCAAAAGCAACCTTTTGGCTTTATTTATACAAGTTTTAAAAGGCTAGTTATTAAATTAAACAATTTTAAAAGTTTGGCACTAAATTAAAAAATATCAGAAGGTTAAATGGTTCCTTTACATCTATGAAAATTGCAGATAACAAAAATGTCCCTAAAATAAAGAAAGAATGGGAGCATTAAGATACGAGATAAGTTTTTTATTGAATTATAGAACCTTACACATCTTATTTTATACATTAGGAAGAAATAAATTCAATAGAGTCTCTACAATAGAAATTACAAATAAGGGTATAAATTAAGTCAAGGCGAGCAAAGTGAGCATATTAATCCACCAATATGAATTATTTCAAATAAAGCATGATGAAAACAAGTCTAACATGTAAATAAGGTTCATTGATATTATTAATTCTTTAAAAGGTGTTGAAAAGACTTGTACTAATGTTAAAACAATAGGAAAGTTACTATAGTCACTTATAAAGCCAAAGTAAGAGTTGCAAAACAAGTCAAGATTTCATAACACTGCAATTGGAGGAAATCACTAGATTTCTCCTTACATATGAAATGATACTTCAAGAGATATAAGAAAAAATATAACACTTTTGGAAGAAAAAAAAGGACTTAACATTCAAACTCTTAAGTGAAGAAGAGACATCTGCAAATGGAAGTGATGATGAAGACCTCACCTTTATCACTAGGTAATTCAAGAAAATATTAAGGATAAAGTATTTCTCCAAAACAAAGGATTTCAACAAAGATAAAGGTGATTCAAAAAGTAAGTTTTCTAACATTAATTATTTTAAACTGAGGAAACCTATCCACATGAATTCATAATGTCCTCTACTCAAAGATAATGAAAAGTACAAAAGAAATAATAAGAAAGAGAAAAAGGACAAAATAAGAAGAAAGAATTTAAAGCCTCAACTTCGAATCACACAAGTGAATCCAAAAATTAGCATTCGGGAGGAGAGATAGCTCACATGCACTTTATGGTTAAGGACAATGATAAGGTAATATCTTGCTCTACTTCAAGTGACAAATGATGTTATAATTGAAAGTTTAGAAATCACATGTAAGCAAAGGAAGAGATACTCTTTTAAATTCAAGACATTGAAAAAAAGTTGGATGCATGCTAGAAAGAGAATGAAAAGATAAAAAGTCAATTTCATAACATTAAATATCTTAAAATGTTATCATTAATGACAATCATACATTAGAAACAATAAAGTATTAAAGCATGAAAATGAGACTTTGAAAAAGGAGATCAATAATCTTAAGGATTTATTACCTAAATTAACTAAAGGTAGTGAAAAAACTTGAAAATATACTAGGAACTCAAAAGATTCAATAATAGGTATAGGATTGGATATACTTGTCAGAGTGGCTTCCAACTCTAAGACTACATTTATCAAAAAAAAGCATATATATAATGAAGAGCCTTGATCTAAGATAGTAAATAAGTATACTAAACCCATTTCTAAATAAACACATGCACAAAAAATACACTAGGCACACACATTGAAGATATGAATAATGAGTAAAATGATTTTGGATTGGAATCCAAGATGTAAGAGATGCATGACTAAGTTACACAAGTGTGGTAGTTTAGGGTCATTTGATGGTGAATCGTATGACATATGTGAATCTTGCTTATTAGGTAAGATGAAAAAATTATCTTTTAATAAGCAATATGAAAAAATTACCAATTAAAGAAAGGGTGGAAGTTTCATGCTAAATTAAATGGGATTAGAAGCCACTTGATTCCAACTAACTCTTCAATGATGTTGGGGTTTATAGGAAGGCTAAAGGGTGTAAGAAAAATCAATTTTCATGCAAGTGTTGTGTGAAAACAAGAGATTTTTTGGTGAAGTATTACATCATCTTCTCTCAGTCTCTACAAACACTATCTCAAAGAATACATCACAAAGCCAGCACTTAGTGTGTGTTTTAGCCATTCTTCCTAAGAGGTTTCAGGCTTTACTATTCATGCAAATATCATCAAAGATGTCCTCCTTTGGTCATTTTGGTTTATGACAACCCAAAAAGGTGAAGACAATGAAAAACAAAGGAGATTGTAAGGTACACATCTTATGTTCATGTTTTGTTAAAGTTACTTCTAATGGCACATGAAACTTCTTAGCTTTTTGGGTTTTGTTTTATATTTCTATTGTTTTTTTCTATTTTTGATACATGTGTTGCAAGAAACATATTAGTCTTCGTAATTTATAGGCCTCCTCCTCCTTTCCTCTATTTCTCACTTTCTTTCTTTGTGCCTCCTGAATTATTAGATAACTTACTCTTTTACACTATCCCTATTTCAACTGGCTACCACATCTTTGACTTTCTTCTCATTCATGTTAGGGATCTTTAACACTCACATTCATCAACTCTTCTTTATGTAAACTTTAATTTTTCTAAAGTTTAGGGTTTTGCTAAAGTATAAAATTTCTTTAAGAAATTCCTTGATTCATATAAGTTGTATAGTTTTAATTTTATAAGTTAGATTGCATTAAATTGAAATCTTTTTCATCTTAGGGTCTTAAATTTCCTTTATTCAAAAATTTTTCATAATTAAGACTTTTCTTTTCAAATGGATTTTTTATAATCAAATTAAAAAGGGATTCAAAGTTGTTTCCCTTTTAGTTATATTGATACATATTTAATTTTGTTCAATTTTGACATTTTGGGCACCTTATCTATAATGCTAAGCTCTTTGAGCCCTTTTGTATTAGTCTATACTTGAAGATACTATTGTATATTGATATATACATGATTTTATATAAGTTCAACAATGTATTTGAATCCTTTCGGTATATATGTTAGCGATATATAATATTATATACCCCTATATAAACTTAGAGTTCATCGATATGCGAAATCTTACATATTGTATGTATAAAGGCTCGAGAGCTGTGGATCAAGGAACTCGTACCGAGGATTATTGAAGTCAAGGGAGTGTACACCTTTTATTAGGTAAGTTAGGAAAATCATATCTCTCATATGGGACTAGGACAACCCAAGACATACATGATGACTTGTTTGTGAATTTTGAACCTAGGAAGTGCATAGTAGAATTGAATCTCAAATGAACAACTTTGCACTTGGAGTGCAACTAATGACTTTTATTGCATGAAATAATGTTTTGAAACTTACATATCTATAACCGAGTCATGTATGCTGCGAGTATGTGTTCTCTTTTGGCTTAGAGCTATGACAAGTTTTCATTTTATCGATTGGACTGATAAATATCTTTTGGCTTAAAGTTATGACAAGTTTCCATTTTATCGATTGGACTAATAAATAAAGGCATAGTGCCTTACTTGATTTTGGTACTTTATATTTGTATATGATTTTTGTAAATGGTGAGATAACGATTGGCCATTCGTGTCCTAGGCATAACAGATTAAGCGATCCCTGTATCCTTAATGTGGGTACCTAAAAGTCGAGTCTTCGTATTGATACCATTCTACGAGACTTGCAGGTGATTGCACACCTAAAGTTCTGGTCACCGACGAGATCATCACCTAGGGTTATGACACTTTTGTCGACTGTAGTCTAGACTCACCACAGATGAAAGTCAAGCTAACACTAGGAATCGGTGGGTGTGCATAATAGTTTGGCCGACTAGTGGTGACACACATAACTATTTTGGCCTATTCTGAGATTTGGCTTCCTGACAACATTGGATTTATACATGTGATGTTTTTCTACTCTTGTGTACTAGAATTGGAACCTATGTTCTCTGGATGAGTGATTAATAGGCTAGGCCTGTATGGTTCCTACCCAGTATATGTTGAGTCGTAGGCTAGGCCTATGTGTTTCTGTGTCATGTGTGTTCACTTCATAGGTGGTTATATGCATGCTGGATGCATGAAAAAAATCGTTATTACGTTATTTAGACCGTCTTGGTGTGTACTGAGTTCCATTTGTGATATATGTTTTCCTTGCTCACTGTGTACATAGTGTACTCACCCCCTCAGCTTTCCAATCATGCAGGTTAATTTGGTGAGCTTGAAACTTTGAGTGGATCATACGGTCTTTTGACATTTTCGGGTCATTACCGCATGTGGGTAGTCTCTATTTTGTACTTTTAGTGTATAGTGGCTCATGATTATGAAGATATGATTTATGATTGTGTAAATTAACTATTAACTATCTTGTGGTTTGTAAATGACCTTATGTATGAACCTTTTGTACTGCTGTTATGATTGCTCTTGAGTGGACTTAAAAGTCCAGAAGTTGTGATAGAGTTGTAACGTGAATATAGAAGTCTGTTTAAAACTGATTTACAAGTGTTTCAATTAAGTTTTGGGATTTTCAAAATATAGTTGTTGTGTTGTCCAAATATTTTTAAAAGATATTTAGCTCGCTTTGCATAGTCGGGTTAAGTGGTACTGTGAGTATCTTTAACCTGGGTATGCAGCGATAGTCATGTGCCTGATGTGGTTCCAGGTCGGGACAATTAAATTGATATCAAAGCGTGGTTTTTCTGTTTACAAAAGTGTTATTACCGTTTTCAAAAGGTTCATGAGCCTTAGGAGTTGAGTCTAGGTGTCAAAAGTCTTTGGTCGAAAAGTTAAGTCTCGGATTGTTAAATTGACGTCCTTAATGATCGGATGATTTTGACCTCGATGAGAGTACTTATCGACATTCTTCGGGGTGTTTAGGATATCGGATAAGCTAGGCTTAGTCCAATCCATTTTAGTAAATAACCTTTTTTATTTTATAGTGATAACATGATTGGATGAAGACTTGTGTTTTCTAGCATAATTGTTTAATATTGTTCTAGTTTAGGATTCATTTTGTGTGTTTTCGATAAGTTTGATTTTTATTATTGTTCTTGTGTGTTTGATGTTAATTGAGGGCAAGAATTGACTATTTTTATGTAGGAAGAAGGAAAGAGCAACTTGGAAGGTGAACTAAATATCAAAGAGGAGAAGAACTGGGGAGTGCATCCGAGACAAATTCCCACGAGACGTGGGAATCAAGCAAATTCTCACAGAATGTGGGAATTACAGAAGAAAATAGGAGATGCATCTATAGCCAATTCCTAAAATCGTGGGAATCATGAGACGTGAGAATTATATTCCGATACCTAATGCAAGGCTTCATTAAACTTGGGTTTTTTAGACTATAAAAGCATAATTAAGCCTCCATGTTAAAGAGGGACGATGCCTACCTGTAGAAAGACCATCTTTGAGTGAAGAACATATGTTTCGAGTATTGAAGAAGGATTATCATCAAGATTGGACAAAATAGCACATCAATACCAAAATTCCAGATTTTAGCAAAGAAGAGGAGTCTTCCTATTTAATTTTCTATCATTTTAGTCTACTTTATTCTTTGTAAATATGGATTATTTGAATGTTGATGATGTTATGGAGATTATGTTAGGCTAATTTTATTTTAGGGATTGCTTTTGGAACTATTATGTTGAACTCCTATTTTATTGAAATTGAATGCAATTGTCTTTGTTGATTGTTATTTTTAATTGTCATCTTGCAACAAATCGAGAGAGTGAGTGGGATGATATTATTGTAAGATTGTATAACGAGAGTTGGCGACCTATAGACTAGCAATCATTATGTTAATTGAATAGTTAGAAGAAAGATCTCGGCTAGTCAATTGATCACCCATAAGATAGCTTTATAACTAATTGAATCGGTTGAGTCATTGGGTAGGTTGAGAGATCGTCCAATTGATTCCTGTTAATTTGATTAGGGGTAAATAATTACACCTTGAGAGAGGGTAATTAGTACAGTTAGAAATCTAGGGTAAGACATAATTCAATCGATAAAATAAGAGGGGGGATAAAATAGGAAAAGATTAATGTCTAGTATTTAGATTCTTGGATTCAGATTTTCTACAATTTTGGTATTGTCTAGTATTTAAATTAGTCTTTTAATTTTAATTTAATTTTCTAGATTAATTGCATTAAAATTTTTATTTCTTAAACAAATTCTTTTCTAAATTAAGTGGTGTCTGGGCATCAATCCCTGTGGGATCGATATCCGCTCTTTCTAACTACAAGTCACAACCCGTTCACTTACGATTTTTGAGCATAAAACAAGTAGATAGGTTTTACAATCATCAAGAAACAACAATTGCTAGCTATTCAGCTTATAGGCAGCCTCACACTGAAGCACCGCCGGTGGTAACATAACCAGGTTTGCCACCGATGCCGAGGGAGGCTTTACATCAGGTGATGACATAGTGGGTATAGTGCACTACGAGCAGCAGCCTGGGTGAAAGATTTTTAACTTAATATATTTCATGAAACTTTACTTTACTTAGATAATTGATTTCTTTTCTTATGATTCCAAAAAGGGGAGAAAGATTAGTGATATTAGATTAACGCGTATTGACAACACTTACAGGGAGTGATTTTTCTCATAATTTATATATATTTTATACTTGAGTAAATTTATGTTATATTTAAGTAATTTACATATGTGAATATTTCTTTTTAAATTAAATACTTTTTTTCTTGATATTGAATTATATTTTATGCATAAATTAAAATAAATATAATCATTATCTTGTTTGTTTAATTAATTTTATTATTACTCTCTAATATGACAAATATTTTGTAATCATAAAAAAGCAATAGATTGTTGAACTAAGAGAGATTACAAATGATGTTTTGATAATTAAAAAAAACATAAAAATCCTATGAGTTTATTATTTTCATGAGAAGTGATATACGAAGAAGATGTAGCCATAACTTACGAAGATAGTTCATTTAGATGATAAAGAAAAGTTGAAGTAAGCAGTATTTAGAGTGAAGATCAAAGCACATCAAGGCCACTTTATATTTTGTAACGTTAGTTGTAATATCATTTAGTCACTTTAAGAATCTTAAAGGCTCACCATTCATAAATATTTCATCTTAATTTATTACAGTGGTCTTTTGACATGTAGTGCATCGTAACACTACGCCAAAATAAACTAGACCTACTACTATAGCAGTGGTGAGTGTAGTTCGATCGCACAAAGAGTGTTCGATTAGTTTTTGAAATGAAATTAAATAGTATTTAGGTTTTAGGGGGGTTTGGTTTGGCTTAAAATAAGAAAATTAAATGAAACTAAACTAACAAATGTAAATTGAAGAAAACATACGAAAAATGATGAAAATGGTGAATTCGTTAAGGACCTAGTTCTTTGGTTCAATATCGGCCTATACCATAATTAACATATTTCAAAGAACTTTTGTTCTCAAACCTCTTTTAGAAACTGTTAATCTTAGGTTAATCTATTAACTCGGTTTTTCCCTTAGGTATTGTTTAACTAAGATATGATCGTTAATTACACCTAACTACCGAATAACCTAGGATACAATCTCTAGATTCAATTGGATAGTAGCATTATAAATTAGAAAAACTGATTAATCAAGGTAATAACCACTTACGATGCGTCATTTAACCTAGGTTATGTTATCCCTAATGATTACGAACCATTAGTTACTACAAATAAATTACAACATGATAATTACGGATTACATTGAATATTTTAGCAATGGGTTTGTAATAAAATGATCCAAAAAACTCATTAAAATCATCTTTTCACAATACCTAAATCCATATTATCAATTTCTAAAGAGAGAGAGAAAACGACAAATAGAAGGACAAAAACACTTAATCGGGTTCTCAGCATCAAAGTCACCTCCGAACTGGCATCAAAAAGCTACCTCTCCATAGGTCTTCTCACAGTGGAGAGCTTACCTCCCTCTTCACACTCTCTTAAAGCTCTTGAACTTTTACCCAGCTGAAACACACCAAAACTTTCATAAGTTTTGTCGTCACAAAAACAAAAGATTTATAGCAAAAAGTAGGGTTTGGTGTAAGCTATCAATGTGTCATAATGGTGCATAGGGCTGTCATTGGTGTGACTTTGTGTCATACCTATGACTTAACAATGCATGGGTATGAGAGTGACTCACACCCATGCATTTATATTCCATAACTCACAACTGTGCAATAATTTGGCATAGCTGTGAGTTTTCTTTTCTAATCCCCTCTTCACGTCACACAATATCTCTTCTTTATACATTAAACATAGAATGGTAGCTGGTAAATGTACACCTCTTCACATCATAACTCATATGATACATATGCAGTCCCATACAATCCATGTAGCCGTGAACGAGTAAGGCTTTCTAGCCCTTCAATTGTAGTCCTCCACCATTGTTTTACCAGCCAGCCCTCCCAATTCATTGTTGATTCTTCACCTTTTTTTATTCTATAAATGCATGAGACAACTGAGTCCTTTGGTAGCCTAAGGTGTCTTCATCTTGTAATCCATGGCTATTACAAGTGAGACTTTACTCACAGCTGTGACAAAATTCCAATAAGCCGTTAGTGGTTTTTATTCTCTTCATCATGTTCTTTCTATTTCCAACATATATCTCATCTTTCTTGTCATTTTCTTTTCTTCTACTTGTATTAGTCTTGCTCTAATCTTCTTCTTCTTGCTGTATGAAAACAAGTTAGTGTTATTCTTCAAAAAATGGCCCAAATGTAGTGCTTTTGACTAACCTTAACTCCTTTGCTTCCGAATTATGCCTTAAATCACTTATGAGTCAAAGTGAGTATCTTAAGCAATTTCATGTCATTAATCATTAAGTATTATGGAATAATTATACAATTAATGAAGCATTTATTATCTCTTCATTCTCTAAGAGGTATTAAAGCTTTTATTTAAAGAAAAACTTTTGATCTTTTAAACACTCTTTAAGGGACACTTCAAATTTAGTTTTTAACTACAAATACATTAAACAAATTAAGTTTGGGTATTTGAACTTTTCATAATCATGATTTTGGGGGGATTTTTCAATCAATATAGATTAGTGGTCAACTAATGTAAGCTAAACATATAACAGGGCTCTTCGTTAACATATTGATTGACCAATATAGTGATGTGATAAACCAATTTCCCTCTAGTAGTCATAATGGTTGATACATATGTCCTAGTGGTTGACTATCCATAGCGATTTGCAAGCTTACAATTTTTAGCAGTCAAATACCACAAGTGCACAGGTCGTGATTTGTAGTAAGTGAAGGGTCGATCCCATAAGGACGGTGAACTAATCTAGGCCTAGAAAATTTATTAAAATGAAAATAAAATTGAATATGAAATTAAACACGAGAATTTGATTAACAGAAATGTAATTCAAGTATTTAACACATAAGGAATTAAAATTGAGCAACACAAAATTCACAATGTAAATCAATCAAGGAAATTTACCAAATTATGAAAAAGGGGATTCTGCCTATCGTTAATGCTAACCTAGCCATTTATGTGTTAACGGAGTGTCGGTTTTAAACTATTAAAGGGGGGATCACTCTCTCTCGAGTTATAATCACGCACCCTAATTCATTAACTTTAATTAAATTGTGAAATTTACGATCTCTCAATTAACAAAGTATCCACAATTCTAATTAGATCTTAAGCCCTTTAATAAACAATCGGGTTTCACACGGGATCTCTCTCCATATAATAACTGACTAGATTGATTCCTTGGTCAATTAGATCACCTAACTGTCATTAACCCGATCTAATCATTTTTATCCAATTCACCCTCTCGATTTATTACTGAAATATGTAAATACCATAATCAATCACAACACCCAATCACAATAACATAATAATAACTAAATTAACATTAAATCAAGGTCAAATCCTAAAGGAAAGTTAAAACGTCTTAATCAAACCCAAATCCATACATATATTTATATTTGTCTTCATATTCAAGAAAAGAACAACAAGATGAAAGAAATATAAAATAGAATGGGGATCAGTTCACCTCGGGAGAGCAATAGTCGTAAAAACCCACTCTTTTCTCCTC
>JANIIA010494341.1:0-15008 GCA_027478495.1 Erythroxylum alaternifolium | reverse complement strand
ACCATTACCAGAGAATTAGTTTAGGATTCGTTGAATTCCTTTGTTAAGGAATTATAGTTGTAGTACCTAATCATAAGAAATAAAAAGAGAGAGAGAAGGAAGTTTGAGCACAAAGTAGAAGGCATATCAATTTGGACATCATATGGCAATAATGAATAATTTGAAAAGCTAAATGCCCAGAAGAGATAAAAAGAACTATAATGGCAGAAATACATCATAGGGAGTAAAGGACCCTTGCGAATTTCAATGAGGCATAATTTGGTTAGGGAAGTAATCATCCTTATTTGAACATTTACAATCCGGGGTGGCAAAACCACCCAAATTTCTTTAGGTCTAATAATGCAAGAACTCAAATGGGAATTTAAGGTCCGTTAGGATTTCAACAAGATGAGTCTAGTTCATGGGATTCAGAATTGGACAAGATTATGGAAAAGATCATAAGTATGAATGAGGCCTAAAAGAGGCTAGAAGGGAAGTTCGAGGAAGTAATGAAAGATCATATCTCTTATACACAACCTAGATGTTCAAATGGGCTAGCTTACCAATGAATTATGTAAGAGAAGTGTGGAATGCTTTATAAGCAACATGGAAGTAAATCTAAGACAACAATTTAAGGATATCACACTTAAGAGTGAGAAAAAGCTAAAAGAATTAGCAAAAAAACAAGCTAAACCCTACCTCATAGAAGACCAATAGAAAAAAAAAAGAGGATGAAGGAAAAAGGAAAGAGGAAAACCCTCAATACATTCCTCCTCCACTTTATCCACCGAAAATACCATTCCTATAAAGACTTCAGAAGAACGAATTGGATACACCATTCGTAAAGCTCATGGAAAAGATAAAGAAATGATAAATTTACTTGTCTTTTGTGGAAGTGTTGAAATACAGGCCCAAGTATGTGAAGTTCCTTAAATACATATTATTTGTCAAGCAGACTTAGGATGTAATCAAATGGTAGCTATGATGGAAACCTCCAACTCCTTAATTACCAACCATATGCCTTCATAGTTGACAGATCCAGGGAACTTTACAATACCCTATGTAGTTGGTAATTTAAAATTTTCAAAATGGTTATGCGACTTAGGTGCAAGTATAAACCTTATGCCTTTATCGATTTTTGGGAAATTGGGGCTAAGAGATGTGAAGCCAACATCTATGTGTATTTACCTGGTAGATCAGTTGATAAAGAAACCATTTGGCATGGTGGAGGATGTACTTGTAAAAGTATACAAGTTTATCATTCCTGTGGATTTTTTCATGCTAGAATTTGAAGAGGACCGAAACTATCCGCTAATCTATGGTTTGCAATTTTTGACCACCTGAAAAGCTTTAGTAGATGTCCATAAAGACAACCTCATCCTTTAGATTGGAAATCAACAAGTGAAATTTAGCATGAAAAATGTATTAAAGAATCCGAAAGAGGGTAGCTCATTTGTAAGAATTGATAAAGTTGAATCTTTAAAGGAGTGAGAGGAAGAAGAATAGATGACAGTGGAGATTGAGTTTAAAGAATATAAACAAGTCTCTGTTCAAGAAGTTGAAGAAGAAGAGAACGAAGAATAGATGATACAAGACATAAAAGTTGAAGAAGATACAAAAGTCTCTCTTTATGAGGTGAAAGCAAAAAAGAAGATAGGGGTGACTCAAGACTAACAGGAATAACTCACCCTCTTATAAGACAAATTGCTGGATTCAATAAAAGATTCAGAGAGATTTGTTATCCCTATTTTATTGATAGTTTGTTAGTAAAAAGGGCATTAATAAAAAATTGATTTTCTTAATTTTATCAATATGGTCCTTTTGATTATCTTGCAATTTGTAGCTTATTTATAAGCTATAAAACTAAAAATAGCTAACACGAGTGCAAGCAAGTCACTTATAATTGACCCAGGTTGAGTATGGAAAGAAGAGCACGTCAAGCTAATGATGTTAACTAAGCGCTATTTGGGAGGCAATCTAAGAATTATAATAAGTTTTATGTTTATGTTTATTTTATTTTATTAGCATTTTGTTACTTTTATTTTATAGGGGGTGAATTGCTAGAACTTCATGGCTGGAAATATCTCTAAAATCCTTACACCATCACCATGACCAACTCAATGGCCACGATGAGTTTATGATCTAAACCTTATCCTTTCTTTTTTTATGTCTTTCTTTTCATTATGTTTCATTCCTCCCTTATGTGTTGCTTGTTTTTTCTCACATTAAGGATAATGTGTTGTCCAAGTATGGGAAGGTTTGCATTTGTCATCATAAATGTGAATTTTGCGTGTCATGTTGTTAGTTTTTTTTCTGAGGTTGACATTGTGTGAATTGTATGAATATGTCAATCGCTATGACTTAATGGAATTAACTTAGCTTTGAACATAGTCTTCTAAGTTGTAAGATTTATTAACTTGTGCAATTAATGTTCTAGGTATCTTTGGTTAAATATGCATGTTAATTAGGATTTGACATTAGTTTGCTCACCTTAGGAACTTTTATAATCATAGGTCAATTAAATAAGTAGCGTTGTTAGTATCTTTTCATGAGGATGATTAACTAAAGAAATGAGGTAGGCAATCAAATATGAGAAAAAAGTGTGTATATCTTACGCAAATAACTATTCCACTAGCTTTTAGGTTATGAATAAAGCTAGTAGCCAGTTGAGAATGTGATATAGCTGAGTAACCAGGGGACATTCATCACAAATGTTTGCCTTTGTGTCAAAAGGCTAAAATGACATTCCAACCAAGCCTATTAATAAAACATGACCTAGTTAAGCAACCGATGGAGATTCATTACCAATGTTTGCCTTCATGTCAAAAGATTAGGTCAATGTTAAAGAAAATTAACAAAATGATGTTTAATAAATAAATCCAACCGATATTTAAGAATAGTATGATTTTTCATGAAAAGCTACTTAGTGATGTTTGCAATTTGAATTGACTACTGATTATCCATGTGTGTATGCAAGTGTTAAGGATGAGTGAATATGATGTTAAGGTTTTGATTATTATGTATATTTAGTCCAAAGTGCTTAGCCACAAATTACACAAGTTAATAAGTTGGAACAACTTGAAGGATTGCCTTTGAGGATAAATTAGTTTTGTGAAGTTAGATGCCATTGTATCATTATTGCATATGCATGAATGTATGTGTTATTTTTTGGAGTATTTAAATTTTTATTTTTTTGGTTTTTCTTGAGGACATGTAAAAGTTTAAGTGTTGGGATGTTGATAGTTATAGTTTACATTATGTTTTGGTAGGTGTTTTAGTGTGTTTTTAGGTGTTGATTAGATGATTTATGCATATTTAGGTTTAGAATTATGTTAATGTGATTGTGTGTTTATGTTTTTGAGTATTTTGTGGTTTAGAGAATGATATTGAACTTTAATTTTGTGCACTTAAGGTGTTTTGATGTGTTTATTAGTTTATGAACTCGTATGAAGAAGATTGAAGGAAGTTGCAGAAAGCTTGGACAAAAGGAACAAGGTCACGATCGTGACTTGCTTGTCACAGTCATGATAGAAGGTCTCCCACAGGGTCACAATTTTGACAAAATAAGAGAATCACACTAGGTTACAGTCGTGACAGAAGCCAAATTGCAAAAGTCATAATCGTTGCAAGTGCGTGGTAGACGTAGGGATCTCCTTCTGTTTTCATTTTTGAAGGGTCTTTCTGGACTTTTTGGCTTTGATAAACCTAGTTTTTACCCTAAATAGCCCTAGGACTATATAAGATCATTAAATGACCCTAATCAAGGGGGCCTCCATTTTTCACTTTGGAAGAGAGGACAAGGAAGAGAGAAGAAGGAGTTGCAGGAGCTGCTACTGTCCAACCAATCCAGGCATCCATTCTAAGTTATTTATACATTCCTCTTGTTATTTACTTCCTCTAATGTATGCTTTAGACATGAGGATGTTGAATATATTGTTAAGGATGTTCTAACTTCATTTAGGGATTAATTTTTGAATCATTTTTGGACCTATTTGCTTTCGATGATAATGAATGTTTGGGTCTCGTGATTGTTTATGGTTTTTGCATACTTAGGTAATAAATCGAGAGAGTGAATGGATAGTAACATGATTGGGTTGGGTAATGAGAATTAACAGCCTAATAGATCATATAAAAAGCAAATCAATAATTATACGAAGAGAGATCTTGTGTGAGGACTTGATTGTCTACTAGATTACTTAAGAACTAATTGGAGATGTAGGCTATTTTTGTTAATTGAGAAATTGCAAAATTGGAATTTTGGATTAAATTAGGGGTTATTAACTAGGGTTTAATGATTAGATCTTGAGAAAGAATAATCAACCCTTTAGAGATCTAGGACCAATACCAATTACATCAAAAGTGATTAGGGTAGTAAAATGACGATAGATAAATCCCATCTTCTCATAATTGTTTGATCTTGTCTTGTTTAATTTCCCAATTGTTAAGTGGTTGTGCTCCATTTTGATTTTCTTGTGTTAATTTCAGAATTTTAATTTCAATCAATTCATAATCAATTGTTTAATTTGCTTATGTATCTTTTATTTTCATTTTTATCACATTTGATATAACCTTAGATAATAATAGAATTCAATTAGTTTTATTACTTCCTTGAGGGATCAATACCTTAGATAACAATAGAATTCAATTAGTTTTATTAATTCCTTGAGGGATCGATACCTCAATACTATAATTTACGATTCTGTATGCTTATAGATTTTTTAGGGTTAGAAATAAAACTTGCTCAAAAAATTCTTATGGTGTTTTGACAATGATGGTATAGGTGATGGAATTTGGAGACACTCGATGCTATAAAATTCCGGCACTTCACTCTCTACAAAATAAATGTAAAAATAAAAATAACAAACTACTAATAAAGTAAAGTAAAAATAAAAAATAAAAAAATATTAATTTTTGAGTTACCTCCTTAGTAGTGATTCTTTCACGCCATTAACTTGACATAATTTACCTACTACTATCAACCCGGGTTTATAGTAAATGGCTTGCTGCCACCCTTTTCTCCATATGACAGTTTATTAGCCTATAAATAAGCTATATTTTGTAAGATAATCAAAAGGACATAATTAATCAAATTAAGAAAACCAACTAAGTTAAGTAATGCCCTTTTTGGTAACAAATTGTCAATAAAACAGGCAATGATGAAACTCCTTGAATCATTAATGGAATCAGCAATTTGTCTTATAAAAGGGTGACTTGTTCGCATTCTTCCTTAGTCACCATCGTCTCTTCTTCTTCTTCCTTTAAAAATTCAACTACATGTATTCTCATAAATGAGTTACCCTTCACGCATTCTTAATACCTTATTCATTTTGAATTCCACTTGTTCATTACCAATTCGAAAGATAAGGTTGCCTTCATGGACATATATCAAAGCTCTTCTAATGCTTTAAAAGGGTCTACTAAGAATTAATGGGCAATTTTGATCATCTTCAAAATCTAGTTAGACGAAATCCACAGGAGTGATAAACTTGTCCATTTTTATAGGCACATCCTCCACCACATCAAACGGATTCTTTACTAATTGATTTGTCAACTGAATAAGCATAGATGTTGAATTCAAATCATTTACCCTAATTCCCTGAAAATTGACAAAGACATAAGATTAATACTTATTCCTAAGTCACATAAACATTTAGAAAACTACAAATTACTAACTACATAGAGTATAGTAAAACATCCTGAATTTAAGAATTGCAACTTTTTGTCATAGAGAACATTTGATTATCATCCTAAGTTTACTTTTTGGTAAGATGTCCTTGAGAATTTTCATTTACTTGGGTATGCTTTCCAAAGTTTCTGTAAAAGGAAATGCAATCTGCAATTTCTTCATCTTTTCCATGAACATTGTAAATTATGTATCCAATTATTCTTTTGAAGACTTTGTGGGAGTGGTATTGTTAGTGGATATGGAGGAAGAGGAACATAGGGCGGATCCTCATTCGTATCTTCATCCATTTTCTTCTTCTCTTGTTCTTCTACAAGGAGGGGTTAATCTTGTTTTCCCACTAATTCTTTTAGCTCTTTCCCGCTCCTAAGTGTGATAGCCTTAAACTTCTCCCTTGGATTTACTTTGGTATTGCTCAAGAGACTTCCCACAATTCTCATAGATAATGCACTAGCTAACTAACCCACTTCAATCTCTTGATTGTGAATAAAAGAGGCATGATTTGTTGCTACTTCCTCGAATTTTCCTTCCAACATCTTTTTTTCCTCTTTCATACTCATAAGCTTGTCCAATTTTGAATCATTTGCATTGGAATTTTCTTGATGAAATCTTGATGGACCTTGATTTCTTAATTAAGTCCTTGCATTACTAGACCCAAAAAAATCAAGTGGTTCTGCCACCTAGGATTGTATGAGTTTGAATACTATTACCTCCCTGAATATACTATGCTCTTATGAAGTTGGATTGCTGCACATTGTTGCTTAATACTATGAAGCAATCAGCTATGATATGACTCTTTTGCCCAAATAGCTTGTATCCATACTGAATTGCTTTGAGTGGAGAGAAAGAGGTGGCTGTTAGAATGTTCAATTGCTTAGTTAGGTTGGTGATCTCAGTCTGCAATGCTATCACTGAATCTATAACATTCCTTTTATATCTGGGAAGGTTGAATGATGTCTACTTTATTTTGATGTCCAAAGATAGCTATTGTTCGCCATCTCTTCTAATAGGTCGCATGTAGGTTGCACTAATGGTTATGTAATTCCTTGATAATTGGTGTTGAAACCTGGCATCATAAAGTCTATAAGGGTCCTTTGCTACTCTTCGTGATTTAATTCCTCTGCTGTCTTTCTTTCTATCACTTATTGGTGTTTAGCTCTTTAGATTTCTCATTTTTACTTATGATGTCTAGAGTTTTTGTATCTTCGACTTCCTTTGCAAATTTTTTTAAAATTTTTACTATATGTTTTTATTTTTATTTAGGAACTTGTACTCACATAAGAAAAGTATTAAATCATTAAATTAAAGAAATTCGAATTGTCTTAATGCTAAAATACCTAGCTACGGGGCCAAATACTTGTTGAGCAAGTTTTATATATTATAAAAGTCTCAATACCTACAAGTATATAAATTGTATCTTGTAGTATTAAGGTTATCGTTTCGATGAGGAATATAGATAGTTAACAACTTTAATAAGAACTATGTTTATGGTACTAAGAATTGATTTGAATTAAAATAAATAAATGAAATAAAATAAATAATAAAACAAAATAAATAAATAATTGGTAAGTGAGCTGCTAACGAATTTAAGGTTGATCAAAGTTGAAGATTTAGGAAATATTCTTTCCTTATTTTGTTTCTCTTAATCTTGTTGATTCAATTTATGTTTGATCTAAGATACCTTAAAGTTTTTTTGATTACTTTCTCTCAAAATATAATTAAGTACCGTAATTGAATTTGATATTCATAGAGTTGTAATATCTCGATTCATAAAACTATTCCTATCTTGTTCAATTAGAACTGAAGCAATCCTATAGATAATTAATCTTAT
Source organism: Erythroxylum alaternifolium (assembly GCA_027478495.1). Taxonomy (NCBI): domain Eukaryota; kingdom Viridiplantae; phylum Streptophyta; class Magnoliopsida; order Malpighiales; family Erythroxylaceae; genus Erythroxylum; species Erythroxylum alaternifolium. The sequence continues at coordinate 7,515 of JANIIA010494341.1, read as the reverse complement.
AATTAAGTTTAATTGATCGTTAATCTAATAATTTTAGGTCTATTAAGTTACCAACTCTTGTTTTAAACCTTAACACTAATGACTTGACTCACTCTCTCAATTTATTATCATGTATATGCACGAAAACTATCACAAACATTCATCTAAGCATTGAATTCAACAATAATAAAGTTCAACAAAATAATTCAAGAACTATCCCTAATAGGGATCTACAAACCAATAATCATGTTAGATATCTTAGAAATCTAAATAAATATCCACGAAAATGAAAGAAATAAGTGAAAGGAAAGAAAAATAGTTTATGTCTTGATCTGTAAATTTGGAATTTTTTGAAGTTCTTCTTGGTGTCTCATCTTTATCTTTGATATAGTGGCTACTACTTTCCATTAATATTTAAAATATATTTAATTTTTGGACAAAGATTTGTCCCTTCAAATTTAATAACTTTCATACTAGTGTAGAGGGTTTAAAAGGGTAATTATGAAGGGCCTAAACTAAGTAATTCAAGGTTGTAAGCAATACATCTACATAAACTAACTACTCCGTATAAAAAATTAGCTTAAGAACCTGTAAAGGATGAAGTTCCCTAATACTCAAAAAGCAGTGTTTGAAGCACAAGAAAAGCTAAATCAAGCTCAAAGCTCCCTTCATAGGTCTCTAAATAACCAAAAACTGCTAAAAGAAGGAAAGACTATAAGGATAACCTTTCATTAAGCAATTAAGAACAATTTATCAATAATCAAACAAAGATCGATGGCCTTATATTTGAAAGAGGGAGATAGGAACTCTAGTTATTTTCGCAAATCCCTCTTTTCAAGAAAGAGCTTTAATATAATAACAACGTTAATAAATCTAGGAGGATCTTAGTTAAGTATAAAAGAGGAGATGAGATAGGAAGTCCTCTTTTATTTCACTAAGACTTTGACAATGAAATCAAAAGCATCCTTCTTAGTTCCTATATTGAAATTCTTAATCTCAAATCTAATATCAAAGTAGGATGCAAAATCCTTAGTAAAACCATTTAAAGAAACTGAGATCAAAGAAGATCTGTTCAATATGAACCCATATAAAGCACTTATATTAGCTAGATTAACCAAAATTTTCTTACAGTAAAATTAAAACCACACCAAAAACATTGTAATTGAAGTAATACAAAAATTCTTCTCATTAGGCAGATTGTTAAAAGCGGTTAACAAAACTTTCATTTTTCTAGCTCCTAAGACTCACTCTCCATCCACCATAAAGGATTACAAGATAATAACATGTTGCAACATTATCTCGTAAACAAACTGGAAAGTTTTATAGAACATATTACTAATTTATGTTAAGGTTATTTCATTAATGGATGGTTAAAAGGTGATAATCTATTTCTATTCTAGGAGCTCTTAAAAATTCCAATTAAATCAAGAATTATACATTGAAAGTGGATTTTAATAAAGAATTTAAATAAGTTGATTGGGACTTCTTATTGAACATATTATATGCATTTGGAATTCCACATTAGTTTGTTCAGTGGATTGATTAATACGTATTAATAGTCTCATATGGTATCCTTGTCAATGATATCCTTACCATCTTTTTCCAAAGACCAAAGGGATTAATGCATGGGGACCCCTTATCCCCTTACTTGTTCAAATTTAGTATGTAAATTTTAATTAAGTTGATCAAGAATGATATAACATTGGAAAAAAATTTTAAGTTCCACTTTAAATGTAAGGCTATGTAGATCTTTAGCCTCTCATTTGTAAATGACCTAATCCTATTCTTTATCCTAACTAAGTGAATACCATGAATACAGTAGTTAACACATTTAAGTTTTTATCTAGATTATCAATAAACAAATAAAAGAGCCAATTGTTCTTCTCCTTAAGTACCCGTGTAAATGTCAGTTGCTTAAAAAGTATAACTAAACTTAAAGCTTCCAAATCCCTTTACTTTATATTAGAATACCCATTTCTAATAAGATGCCTTCTTATAGTGAGTTTGATCCCCTTTTTTAGAAAATCAAAAGACAAATCTCAAATTGGTGCGATCAAAGCTTTTCCTTAGCTAGAAGAGTTCAACTTATAAACTTAGTCCTGAACACATTTCATAGATACTTTGACTTCTTATACCTGTTTCCTTATAAACACCATCAAAACCATTAAGCAAATATTAAGAAGGTTCATTTGGTCCAGAAGCACATTAAGAAATTCACTAGCCAAGGTGAAATGGAGTTAACTGAACTTTCCAAGTAAAGAAAGGGAATTAGGAATCTATTCCATTAAAGTTATCAACTAGGTATAATTTATGAAAAGAATATAGAGAATTATCAAATACAAGAAATTATTATAGGTCAAATAGATCCATGCTTACTACACAAATGGAGGTAGTTTCTAGTGCTTAGAGCCTAAGGTTAACTCCTCACAGTTACCTTTGGTGTTATGACATCACTTTACCAAAGGTAACCATTTATTCCAGTTAGAGGACCAATTACAAATCGTGCATCATAGGTAAGTCTATAATGCTATTCTTATTATATCTATTTTCCCCTCAATTTATGGATGATAAGTAGGGCCAATAACTGATCATCCATCAAAGGTAAGTCTTTATTGCTCTATTCATTATCTCTATATTTCCATCAATCTGTAAATGAAAAGTAGTAGAATATTATAGGGTCATTCCTTGTACTTTAAAGAACATTTCTAGAATAAACTCATAGAAGTGGCATCTCTATCACCAATCATTATTTAAGACATTCCATGCAAATTAAAAAACTAAGGAACTAAATTTAAATCCACAAATTGAACATTATATAGATGTGATATGCTTACAAAATGGTCATAATTAATTAGTCTAGCCATATTCACTCACACCACTAATTTCCCTTCTAATTTTGGTAGTCTTTTCATAAAATTAAGAGTAGTATCTATCCATATAAGTTGAGAAATAGGTAATTACTATAACAATCCAAGAGATGCCAAAGGTTCGCACTTATTTTATTAACACATAACATACTCTATCAAATATATTATAATATCACCTTCTAACTCTTTCTGGTAAAAACAACTTAAAACATTTTATAAGGTCAAAACATTACAGATGACCTCTCATACTATTATAATGAAAAATAGACAAAATTTTACTTTAAAACTAATTTTACTACCCATTGCCAGCCTACCTTTCCACTTTAAAAGCTCGCCATTTTATGTATAAGATCATGACAACATTTCCCCTTTCTTTGATTGCTCTATCATTTTATAAGTTTTTTTAATTTCTAAAACAACTATTTTAATCTCTTAAAGCGAGATAGGCTGCATTCCCAAAATAATAACGCAAAACAAAGTTGCCCTAAGCACACTCAAAAGAGAATCATTGGCATCATTATCACTCCCTTTCTTATAAGTTATATGAATGACTCCTCAACATTCTCTCTCCATTTAAACTTTTCATTCTTAATTAGATTGGTTTAATATCTACTTAACTAGTTGTTCCATATGTTGATCAACATATGCACTTTATACCTGATAGGTGTGAATTGCATTATGTTTTATGGCTTAATTTGTTCGGCATTGAGTGTTAATTTGAGTGTTTAGTATGTGTTTAGGTTAGAATTGTGTAAGTTTGTGTATTTAAGTGTTTTTATGGGTTAGTATAAGTCTTTGAGCTTAAAAATTATGTTTTTGAGTTACCTTGATGCATTTGTTAGTGCTTCAGGGTTAACATCAAAGAACGAAGAAGTTTCAGAGATTTTCAGGCCGAAAAAAATACCACGAACGTGGCACAATAGGCCACGATCATGACAGAAAAATGAGAGCCAGCCCACGATCATGGCGACAAAAGACTTTGCCACAGCCCACTATTGTGGCCCGATTGACACGATTGTGACAGAAAGGGTTGGATGCAGGCCACAATCATGGCTGGGTAAACACGCAAACAAGAGAAAACGTCAAGTTTTGAGGGATTTTTTGGACTGCTCAAGACACAAAAGGTATTTAAAGAACAAGAAGAACATAAGAGAGGGAGCTTTTGCATCAACCACAATCCCAAAACCTTAAAGAGTTTTATCGAGAGATTGAGGAAGAAACGAAGGAAGAGAGACATGGAGAAGAAGCCTATGCGAAGTACTTCCCGGAACAGGAGGTTTATCGTTCTTTGCTACCTCCGTCATCCATTCTGAGTCTATTTTTGATTTAGTTTCAATTGTTATGACTGTATAGAATTTGAGATAGCCATAGATGATAGATTTATTGAATGTTGAGGATTTATCTAAACTCACCTTCAGGATATTTTGTCTTTGATATTAATGAAATTTGATTGTTGCGTTTTTATTTAATTTCTTGTGATTTCAATTCTGCAATTGCATAATTCGGTAACAAACTGAGAGAGTGAACAGAGTGAAAAAATCATTAAATTGGGCTAATGAGAGTTAGGTAATTTAATAGATCAAGAATTAAATCAAACCGGTAAATTTGTGTAAATAGAGATCTTGCATAGGTATTCGGCAGATTTGGACAACTTGATCTAATTTAGGTTTTGGATAAATTGTGAATCGAGAGATTACAATTCCCATAATCTGATTAGAGTTTATAAATTAGGGTTAATGGTTATAACTCGAGAGAGAGTAATCAATCCTAGGATCATCTAGAATTGGTAATCCAGTAAATTCATAATCAATTAGGTTTTCATTAAAGTCAGATAAAATTTCTCTTTCTCTTAATTGGTAGTTCTTAGGTTGATTCCCGATTAGGTATTCCATCTGCCATCTTGTTTATATTTTCAAATTTCATTATTGGAATTAATTGCGTGATTGAAATAATTTCTTATTTAGTTTTGTTCGTTTTGAATTATTGCAAATTATGTTTAGCCTTAGATTTTAGGATTAGATTAACTCTCCTTAGGGGATCGATACCTTAAATACTACATGAACGACCCATGTGCTCGTGGAATATCGAGTTTAAATTATTAAACCTTTTCATATTGAAAGCCTGTGATCAATACCAGTAAATAATTATAAAAAACAGTGCGAACTTATTTAAATATGATTTAAAAAGATGTTCATTAGGCTTTGAAATGTTGTAGGGGAATTGTTTAATTAAGAGAGCATTACAAAGTATTTACAATATCGTTGATGAGTTCTAAAAGTTCTAATGTATCATTCAAACATTTTGATCTACTAATAACCAAGCCTAAGATCCAATATAGAAAAATATTGATCACCATCTATTCACACAACAATTCATCAATCATAGGAATAGGGAACTTATCTTTAATGATTTCCTTGTTCAATACCTAACATTCCATACAAGTTTTCCATTATCCATACTTCTTTTTCACTAAAACCATAGGAAACAAAAATGGACTAACATTGTTTCTCATCATTTCATAATTCATCATATCCTAAACAATGGCTTAAATAAAAAATTTTTTAATTAAAAATTTTTTAGTTCCAAATATATAGACAAAAGTTCCTTACAAGAATGACATGATATCTTATAATGAGAAGGCTTTAACTTGAAGAGATTAGCAAGAAATTAAGCAGAATTGAGCCTCTTCCTATGCTTAAAAACGACCTTGTTGGTTTGCTGAATTATTTTGCCCAATTTTTGTCGAATGTATCAGCTTTAGTTGACTTCCACTTTTATTCACAATCTACTCAAATGGGGAAAGTTAATTCCCAGCCTTAGCCAGCAGAATCAGCTTGAAATAGTTATCAAATATGGATTTTCCAGTGGACATGCCAACTTTATGCTAGGTATACCAAATGTTGATTTTCCAGTGGACAAGTCAACTTTATGCCATGTATACTTTTGTGCTGCATGTATATAACCTTCCGCTGTTCCCCCTTTTCGTTATCAATTTGTAGTAGAATATGACTTATGAATCTGTATTCCGCTGCAGCTTGCATGTTTATGGTAGTCAATTGATATCCTAATTTCTTATCGCACTGTCTGAAATATTCAAATTGCTTTTATTTTCCACTAAAACTTCTCTAATCTAGCGGATTAATCCAGTATATAGGGCATTCTTGTGAGTTTTTGTCTCTCTCTGAATTCGGTCGATCCTTTCCGATCATAGCATGTAAATGCAGCATGGGAAGGATACTTGAATTAGGCAAGAGTTACCTCATGTCTTTCTGGCCAATCTGTTCACTTAGTTGACAATTTGAGTCTAGTGGACTTCATCACAGTAACACATTAATCTGTGTTGAATCCTAAACTAGATTGTATGTGAATATGAACAATTTAAAGGGCAATTGTTCTATTGATTATTTTTCCAACCTGCATAGGACACAAAGGAGGTTTGGACCTATTTTATGTCTCTCTTTGGTCCGTAACCTCTCTAGAGTCCAAGCCAACATATTATAGATGCTTTAGGCACTAATGAATTATGCCACAGTAGCTCCGCGCAATTTAACTTAAGAAATCTGTCCCCAATACTTTCCATATCGGAGGCATTAGAAATTGTGTTGTTATCCCAAACCTTGAATCCAATTATATTTAGATTGTTAGCATTGAGAAAACAAGAAGTGTTTTTTTATCTAAAAAATAAGCTTGTTAAAGAGCTTTACAAGATATTCAATTTCCTTTTTAAGGACTTTAGAGAATAGACTCATTATATAGCATTCTAGAATTACCAGATTGTGCAAAAAAATTGAATTATTTATAATATTCCTTCACTAATCTTGATTTCGTGAATTCTCTCAATTTACCAATTCGATCATCTAAAAAAGAGTTATAAAAGCATTGCTCCACAGAAAAGATACATTCTCCACAACTCAGTTCTTTAAAATTTAATGTATTATTAATGTATAATTGATGCCATTGCCATGCTCTCATTAGATAAATGTGTCAAAACTATCCCTCCTCTAAAGATGTTACATCTAAGAGAAAGAACTGCTCACTCTTAACTATCCACTCTTTCAAGACTAACCCATCGAAATAAGAGAACTCAATTCCATTGAATCTCGTAGGTTTCCATTTAATTTCCATAAGAGAAATTGTTTGGAGATTCCATTATAAGTACTTCACGTTGCGACCTGAATTACTTATATTGTTTGAAAGAATGGTAAAAATGTGCCATCATGTCCTTAATTTCATCAATATCCCGTACTTATTGTGCTTTCAATTCATGCATAAGATTCTTCATCATTTCTTCGAACTTTCTATAATTGTATGATCTCTTGCGTTATGCCATATCTATTACAGACTACCTACTTCCAATAGGATTAATTGTAACATGATAACAATGTTACAATTAATAATGTTGATAGTGGATTATAAAAAATCTAAGATTCTAGAGAAAAACACGAGAGAGAAAGATAAGAGAAGATTTAACATTAACTCAATCGATGATTAATGCAATCATATTGAGTATTCAATCCTCTTCAACGTCTCATCTTCATCCATCACTACCATTTGCTGCTTAATCAACTTATATTGAATATTCAAAAACGATGATTTAATGTGCAACTCAATCCATGATTTGGGCTCACGATCTTAGCTCCAATTGGTTTATTGCTTTAGTCATTGCTAG
>JANIIA010494281.1:0-15010 GCA_027478495.1 Erythroxylum alaternifolium | reverse complement strand
ATGAAGATGTTCAAGAAATAGTTAAGTTTAAGAAAGATGCCTATAAAGCTTTAGTTGATAGCACCACAGAGGTGGGGAGAATTTGTAATAAAGAAAGGTATAAACTGGCAAAGAAAAGGAGAGAATGATAATCTCATAAGCTAAAAGTAGAGCTTACGAGAAACTATATCAACAAATGGATATCAAAGATGGATAAAAGAATATTTTCAAGTTGACGAAAGCTAGGAAATTAAAAGCAAGAGATTTTGATTAGGTTTGTTGTAAAAAAGATGAAGTAAGGCAGGTGATTGTAGCTTAGAATGATATCAAGAGAAGATTATAAAGGTACTTTTATAGCCTATTTAATGAAGGCATAGAGGATATCATCTTTTTAGGTGATCATAGCTCGTCCTAGAGGTTTCATAATTTTACTTACTGCCAACATATTACAAGGGATGAAATTAAGAAAACATTGAAGGAGATAAAGAGTGCTAGGGCAATAAGGCCTGATGAGATACCCATAGATAATTCCTTTATATAAGAACAAAGGGGACATTCAAAGTTGTAAAAATTATAGAGGCATCAAATTACTTAATTACATCATGAAGTTATGGGAAAAGATGATTAAGAAGAGAGTGAGAAATGATGCTTCTATTTTGGAAAACCAATTTGGATTCATACTAGGAAGGTTCATGTTAGAAGCTTTGCATCTCTTTAGAAGGTTAATGAAATACTACAGAGAGAGATAATATAACCTACATATAGGCTTTATTGATTTAGAAAAGGCATATGATAGGGTACCAAGGAAATAATCAAAAGGGTTCCTATGATTTATATATCAATTATTAGGGATATGTATGAAGGTGTAAAAATTAAAGTAAGCATAAAAGGAGGAGATACAGATAAATTTCTATAGATATTATGTTACACTAAGTCTCATCTTTAAGCCATTTTCTGTTTGCAGTAGTGATTGATGAACTCACCAAGAATATCCAAAGGGATGTGCCTTGGTGTATGTTACTTGTTAATGACATTGTTTTAATGGATGAGATGTCAAGCTTGAACTTTAGAAGGATATGTGATGAGGATGGAGTATGAAGAGTGGAGAGGAAACCATCGGTGACAGCATTACGAACAAGGTGGCAGTCAATTTCCACATGCTTCATTCGTTCATGAAAGACCGGGTTTTTTGATATGTGAATTGCCGCTGTGTTGTTACAGTGGAGAGGTATCGATAGCGATAAAGGAATATTCAAGTCACGAAGGACGTAAGTGAGCTAGAGAAGTTCACAAAGGATGCTAGCCATGCTTCTGTACTCGGCTTCCACATAGGAACGACTCACCGTCTTTTGTTTTTTTGTTTTCCAAGATATCAAAGCAGCTCCAAGCATGACGCAATAACCTGTGAGCGATTTCCGCATAAAGCTACAACCAGCCCAGTCTAAGTTGGAGAAATCACGGAGCTGTACTGAAGTTTGCTCTGGATATAAAAGTTTTGAAGCTGCAAATTTTTTTATGTAACGTAGGAGACGTAGTAAGGCCGTCCAGTGGGGTTGTCGGGGTGTGGGGGTGAATTTGGTGAGCTGGTGAATGGCAAATGTGACGTCTGGTCTGGTTAAGTTTAAATACAAAAGCTGACCCACGAGTAGACGGTAGCAACTGGGGTGATCCAGAAGGGGACCATCGTTAGGTGTGAGTTTACATCCTTGAGGAAATGGGACGATGGTGTCCTTTAAACCCGACAACTGTGCGGCCCAGGGAATGTCCTGTATGTATTTTTCTTGGGATAGAAAAATGTCGTCTGTTGATCGGTGTAGTTCAATGCTGATGAAATATTTAGCAGGTCCTATATCTTTGATGGTGAATTGATCGTGGAGGTAAGCTTTGACGTCCACAAGTAAATTTTCTGAAGCGCTGGTAAGGAGGACATCGCCACATAAATGATAAGGGCGATGAAAGTGGCAGCAGAACCTTTGACAAACAAACAGGGATCGTGATGTCTATGTGTGTGTGTGTGTGTGTGTGTGTGTGTGTGTGTGTCTATATATATATATATATATATATATATACACGTGTAGGTACTTATATTATATCATATCTACTTGTATAAGGATAGAGGCATCTCTCTTAACGTAGCTGGTCATTAGTTATATCAATCTAGAATCATAGGACAGGAATTCGGTATTGATAAATAGATATGAACTTATCTTATTGAAGTACTTATTAATTCGAATTTTGCAATGTGGGTCCCACTCATGATATATATATAGACCTTGTTTGGGAATGGTTGATCAGTGTTTTGGTGGATTGAGTGGTATTTGGCTATTTGATCATGTCAAATTGCTGATAATCATGTTTAATACTTAACTGATTGAGTCGACAGATTGAATCTAATATATTGTTTTTGAAAACATTCCTATAAGGAGCGTTTGAGAAATTAAGGAACAAAAAGACAGTTGTGCCCAAAAGTTATTATAAATTACTTAAGATAAGAGATGAGAGAGATAGAAAAAGAGAGATAGAGATAGATATGCGTAAAGTGTAAATTCAATTTACTAGAAGTCGAAAAAATACTTTGGTTTATTCAAAAATTAAAAGTTGAATTTTTCTCTGACTGGCAATTATTTTTTAAAGAAAAAAATCAAAATGAAGTCATTTCGACCCTTTTTTGGCCTGACCTGGTCGAGCCACAGGCTGTCGGCGAACCATGGTCAACCTATGGCCCGCTCACTTTTTTCAAAATGACGTCGTTTTGATTTTTTTCTTTAAAAAATTAATGGACGGGCCAGGTTGGCCCGACGGGCCATAGGGAGGGTTGCGGGCCGGCCCACCCTAGCCTTCGAGGGCCACAGGCTAGCCCATGATCCGTCATGACCGAGGCACCTCGGCCTAGCCTGGCCTGGCCCATTAACATACCTAAATTTTTCTTTAATAAAATTTTGTGCTTCATATCGATATTATTATTTTTAAAAATTATTTCTTTTTAATTAAATAAAATAAGCATCATTGGATTTAGTATTGTACAATAGAAAAACCACTATCAAATTATTTTATAATAACCAAAATTTTCTATAATGTTAGATTCAAAGATTGGGTTTGGCAGGAGAGTTTTAAGTTACATTCATTGTACTTATTAATACTTGGATTAAATTGTATAATTAAGAAGAATTAAATCATTAAATCATATTTTATATTTAAATATTTGTAAACATAAAAATGTTTCTACAAATAGTTATCATATCTAAAAAATTATTTTAATGTTAATTTTAATAGATAAAATTATTAAAAATCTTTTTTAGTTTTATTTATGAGATAAGATTAATTTTATTAAGGGATTACATTTTCATATAATTAAAAATAAGTTTTATGCTCATTAACTACGACATTTTTTTTCAGTTGAGTTTCTAACATTAATTTAAATAATTATTTTTTATCTTGAACATAGGCAAATGTGTTTTAATTTATTTAATTTTGAATGATTAACTGTAGCAAATTAAAACATAAGCATAAAATTGAGATTGAACCAATAATTTCTAATTCTAGTTCAATAGTACTATTGTTTTGTAGGAATACATTCGTAATGAAAGCAAAAAAGAACTTTTAAAAGGATTTCAATTGGTTGTTTTAAAGGTATACTAAGAAAAATCAAATGAAGTTTATTAAATTCATTTACTAAATTTAAAATTTTAATCAATTATTGTCGATTAATAACATTTAAGCAAACAATACATTCCTTGTGTAGATCCTTTTCTTTGCGTATTCCAACACCACTATGCTATGAAATAAATTTCGAAATTATTTTCAAACATTAAATTAATGTTTTCATGTAAAATTTACAAACTATTAGTTCTATGTTATTAGTATATATTAAAGTTAACTTTTGCAGAAAATATTAACATAATCAATTAAATCCACATTGATACCAAATAATAGACAAATAGTATATAACAATACGCGTGCTGTCATGGACTAAGTCCTCAACCCAAAGGACTAGCCACATGCTGTCATAGACTAGGCCCTTAACCCAAAAGACTAGCCTTATAGAAAGAGGATTATCCATCCTCTTATAAACCCAAGACCTCCTTAGTACACATCCAATGTGAGACAACACACTCCAATGAGACCGTGACAGGCTCTACCAGCCCAATTCCTGACGTCCTCATTAGGGGTCATATGGGCGACTCGATGCAGTGTCCCTGTACCACATGATAGTACCTTGGGGTGGCTTTGATGCTACTTATCATGGACTGGGCCCTCAACCCAAAAGACTAGTCTTATAGACGAGGATTATCCATCCACTTATAAACCCAAGACCTCCCTAGTACACATCCGATGTGAGACAATACACGCCAACGAGACCATGACAAGGTACCCCTAGGGTGGCTCTGATACTACTTGTCTTGGACTAGGCCCTTAGCCCAAAAGACTAGTTTAATAGGTGAGGATTATCCATCCACTTATAAACCCAAGACCTCCCTAGTACACATCCGATGTGGGACAACACATGCCAATGAGACCGGACAATGCGCAAAGAACCATGCATGACTTCCTATATAACAAGAGAACTATGGATGAATGAATTATTGAATGGTCATGAAAAATGGTGTTTTAATATATTTAAGATGAATTAAAATACATTTCGTTAATTATACATGATTTTAGAAAACAATTATGATTTGATGTCAATTATGCATGGTTTTAGAAACCATCATTTTTTTTAAAATCATGCTCTCATAAGTTATTTTATGTATAAATAACTAATACTAAATACCAAACATTTTAAAATAAACAGTTGATATTATCCGTTGGTCAAATAAGTTATATTAATTCGTTGTCAGCTAATCGCTAAAAAAATCAGCTAACAACTAATGCAATCCGCTGATTGTCAAGCAAGGTCTATATATATTACAAATAAAAAATATTACTTAGTATTTAATGGAAAATTTTGATTAAAAATCAATGAATAAATTTTAATTATAATTAAAATCTAATTAAATTCAAATATAAATAAAAAAATTAGATTGATTGGAGATACTAAATTTTAATGTGAACTTTAATTTTGACTCAAAATCTAATAAAATTTGATTTTAACTCCACTAACCAATTGAACTTTTAAATAAATTTGAATCTGTAAAAAATTTTGTACCAAAATGCTTCTGCATCGTCTATAGCATTAAGCACCAGGGATTTAAGTATGGTGGTAAGGCGCGTACAAAATCGGGTGGACGAGTGAATATATATATATATATATATCAAATTGAATCTATTAATTTAAGATTAGACCAAATCAAATCAAGATTGTTATTCATAAAATTAAGTGTAGTGACCTAGAAAATTTTAATTATGTACTTCCAAATTATGGATTATAATAATTTCCAAATTTTTAGGTCATGTTATATTCCTAATACCAGTTAAAAAAAAGACTTTTCCTTTTGAACTCAGTGTGAAAAATGATTGTCACACAAGTTTAATTGTTATACATGTGGAATATACAGACGCCAAATATCATGGAGGAATGATTAACCAGTCAAATGCAATTATAAAAAAGTAACGAGATAATAATGCAAAATTTAACATGGTAATTGAGTTAACAACATATTCTATTTTATCCCAATAAAATTATTAATTATAAAAAATTAAACCATAACAATGAGTTTATATTAGTAACGAGTATTAATTTTTGTACCTTTAAATTTTTTTGTTAAAGAGACCAACCTAACTGCTACATACTTACCCAAAAAAAGGGTTGAATTATTAAATTAAGCCTTTTATCTCCATAAATCTATATATGTTTAGTTATGGTTGGATTGGATTATCTTACTAATAGACTTCTACTTTCCTTCCGTCTCTGAACATCCACATACTGAGTTCCAGGTGATTCTTCCTCATCTTCTTGGAAACTTATGCATACATTCCGTGTAGTACGCGTGTATTTGTGTGTGTAGATGAGATTTTCTATGTCTTGGTACAATCTAAAGACTCACATCAAATTGGATTGAACATCGAGGCAATTGAAGATCGTAAGCAAAAGGGCATTATTCTTTGTGCGTTGGTAAACTTGTGTGTGTCTAAGTTGAGAAGTTTAGTATTCCTTTCCTTAAATTTAAATGCGTAAATAAGGAGTTGAATAGTAAGAATGCTGATCCAACCATATAATCTTATATTTATAAAAGCTGAACTTCATCCTTATTTTTATGATGACGCTCCAGAATGATATGGGTGGCGAATAAAGACTTCTTCTTCTTCTTCTTCCTTCTTTCCACAGGAGTTCTCAGCAGCTTGCAGAATAAAAGTAGCAATGAAATTGTAGTGTAGGAAACATAGTGTTAGTTGAGACAATACAATATTTACTTGGTCAAGTAAGTTAGTTAGACTCTAAAATCATTGCAAAAATATTTTGGTTTAATCTTCTGGACTTCCTTTAAATAAAAATTTTCATTTTTGGGAAATAAAATATTAAAATATGTTATATTTTGTGTTATTATCTAATTTATTTATCAATGTGATAAGATAATTATATCTTTTCTTTTGACTATATTTTGGCACTCAAATAGAAAAATTAATATTTGTTTTACTTTAGGAGATAACAAGTGAAGATTGCATCAAATTGGAGCATTATTGGTTAAAAACGATTGAATTCAATTAAAAAACTTATTTTCAACCGGATTTGGATTTCTTTAGATAAGAATATTGACAAGATAGGAGAAAACTAGGTTTTGAGTAAGAATAGAAGGGAAAAACACGTAATAACTTCTACACATTATTCTCTTTTGTTTCTTAATAGTTCTCTCTTGATCTTTATCTTTTTTTTATATTTTTGATATTCGAACTAAAGTCATATGTGACTAAATCCAAACAATCTGATCCAAGGAGATTCAAAACTCTAATCTTAGATTCATGTTTTAATTTAAGTATTTCTTATTTTGTGTTCTTATATTTTATGAATAATTAATATTAATTGATATGACAAATTAATTTAATGTTGATTATTTTATATTATCTATGAATTCAATGATTTGTAATTATCACGAAAGATTGGTACAAGTAGCAAATTAGTTATTTATAAAATTGCATATTTAACTTAAAAGAACAAGAAAACTAAATTGAATAGTTGTAACTATCTCAATTATTTAATTTAGGGTTTAGTCTTTTTCATTAAAATTATTGCTATCATATCCATTCAATTGATAGTAAGGTTGGTTTGAATACGGGGTTTGAACCAATTAATTTAGAAAATTTTGAGAATTATTATGACCATCCCAATATGTTTTGGACTAGCTACTTGAATTGTGAAAGTTATTCTTTTAGACGAGATAATTCCCTTAAATCAGAGTTAAATATCCTTGAATTTCTCACTTTTATACTTTAGTTGATTTATTTTGATTCTTTGTTAATTTTAGTTCATTAGTTAATTAATCATAAACTCTCATTTTGTTTTATCAATTGAAATTAATAAACTGGGATTTGACCTAGTTCCATGACTACTACATTAGTTTAAAGAATCAAAACTAAGTTTGAGAGCTTCGATAACTCGATCAAAATTTTGGTACCATTATCAGGAAACGATTTATTTTCTTAGTTTTTTCGTTATTTTACAGTTTATTGCTAATTTCTTGTCTTATATGACTTTGTAATATAAACCAGAAATTGAGAAGACAACACGTCGTTTAAGAAAAGAGACTAAGCAAGAAAGCAGTCACTCACCTCTAAAAGTGAAAGTTGAGATAAATTGAACAATTGATGAAGATTCTAATGTCCAAGCAGTTAAAGAAAAGATGGCAAATCCTAAGACTAGAACGTTGAGGGAGTTAGAAACACCAAATTTGAATCAACATCCCTTATGCATATGATTTCTAGATGTTGAGGTAGATTTCAAATTGAAATATGGTTTGATTCACTTACTCTCTAGTTTTCGTGATCTTGCACATGAAGATCCACATAAACATTTGAAAAAAAATTATATTGTTTGCTCTGAAATTAAGCCATAAGGAGTGATTGATGAACAAAAATTAATCTTAGAGCCTTTCCATTCTCATTGAAAGATAAGGCAAGAGATTGGTTATATTATCTTCCTTCTGGCTTAGTGATAACATGAAATAAGATGAAAAGATTGTTCCTAGAAAAGTTCTTTCCTACACGAACAACCAATATCAAAAAGGAGATATATAGGGTAAGACAATTCACCATAGAAACATTGTATGAATATTAGGAGGTTTAAGGAGTTTTATGCTATTTGCTCACTCTATCAAATTTCTGACCAATATTTGATTTAGTACTTTTATAAAGGTTATTATTAGTGGATGTGAGTATGGTAGATGCAACTAGTGGAGGAACTTTGGTAAATAAAACACATGAAACATCCAGATAATTAATATCAAATATGGTCAAAAATTTTCAATAGTTTGGGACGAGGATGTATGGAGTTGTTAAGCGCATAAATGAAATAAGTTATACAAAGCTTAAGGATAAAATTTCACATCTAATTGTTCTAGTTCATCAAATGGTTATAGGTCAATTGCGATTGACATGAGTATATGGAATATGTTTTTTCTCTAAACATCCTACAGATTTGTGCCCTACATTGCAACAAGACTCCCTTCAAGAAGTTATTGCAATAGCGGGATTTATGGTCAACCTCAACGAAAATATGACCCTTATTCCAATCATTATAATCCAAGATGGAGGGATCATCCAAACTTTAGCTATAGAAATCAAGGTGGGAAATAAAGATATCATCCTCACAATTTCAATAGACAACCTCAAGCACCTTAATTGATTTGTTTTGTGCTTATAAAAAATATAAGTTTTAGCCACAAGTGCACAATGTAGTGTTAGCTAGCACTGACAAGTATGGGTCAATTCCACTAGGATTGTAAGTACTAGTATTAATCAATGTTCTATTATCTAATTGCCAAATCAATTTTTGATTTTAATTAAAAATTAAACTAAACAAACTAAATTAAAGTTACCCAATAATGAACTAAGATAAAGAAGAAACTACAATTAATCGATATCTAATAAGTAGTACCTAGGTGATAAATCCCCTAAGATATTTTAAACACTAACATTTATCATGCAATTAAATTATTGATCATTGGACCATACAAACTCCTCTCTTATGTTAATATCTTTTTCAAGACTATTATCTACTAACCATTGGTTAATTAACTGAAATCTTTTCCTAGTTAAAATCCCTAAGATTGCATTACTTAATTCATGAATTTCACTATTAAGTTTGACCTTAATTTAAATATGTCAAACAATCTCTAGGTTTGTATCGGCGATTGGGAGAGTCAATGAAGAAACAACTATTCGCCTACTTTTTATCATTATTATATTTTGAATGAAGGGCAAGGGGGAAAGATATGGGTATTCTGGAATGACCCCAATGTTTTTGAAACAATAGCGTGTTCGACACAATCTATTTCTGGCTGACTGATGTTAGATAGACAAAAAACGTTGATTTCTTTTATTTATGCCAAATGCACTCATTTGGAGAGAAGGGCTCTTTGCCAAGATTTAGAAGGGCTGTAGGTGAATGATCAACCTTGGATAGTAGTAGGGGAATTCAATGACATTAGAACAAACTCGAAGAGAATTGGTGGTAATCCTCGATCTTTGCCTTCCATGAATGAGTTTAATGAATTTATTGACAGGTGTGGACTACGTGAGTTAAATTATTTAGGACAAAGGATGTCTTAGTGTAATGGACGAACTGGGACCTCCCGGAGCTGGGCGGAGTTAGATAGAGTGCTCATTAATAATAATTTCTTCAACCTATTCCAGTTTGCGAAGGTGAACTACCTTAGTTGGAAATCTTCGAATCATTGCTCGATGGTGGTTTCTTCAGATTTACCAGTTTGTGCATATGGTCCTTCTCCTTTTCGGTTCATGAATATGTGGATTTATGAAAATTGTGAAGAATGTATGGAATAGGACAGATGAGGGTCAAGGACAAATGAAGCTTGCGACGCGTTTGAAACGAATAAAGATTGCCTTAAGAGCTTGGAATAAAAATGGTTTTGGTAGAGTGGAAGGGAACATAAGAGCACTTGAGGAGAGAATGGACTTCTTAGAGGAGAAGCTTTAGCTTGAATTTTTCGAGGATATTAAGGATGATTTCTTAATAACCAAAATAGAGTTGGAATTATGGGAGAAAAGGGAAGCTTCTCATCTGTGTCAGCTTGCTAAGAAAAAATGATTCATTGAAGGTGAAAAAAATTCTGCATTTTTTCATGCCGCTATTAAACAAGGTCGAATAAAGGGCATGATAAAAAAATGGTGCTTGCAGATGGAAGGGTTCTTCTGAGTGCCGAAACAGTTCATACTGAGGCAGAGAATTATTTTCATAATTTCCTAAACGAACATTCAGAAGTTGAGAGATGATCTGGGTGAGTAGTTGATGGAAAAGTTTCAGAAGAGGAAAATGAGATGCTTTATTCGGAGCTATCTGAAATGGAGGTAAAAAAAGCCTTATTCTCTATTCCAAAGAATATCAGTCCAGGGCCCGATGGATTTGGGTCTGAGTTCTTTGTGGTTTGTTGGGATATTGTGAAGGAGGATGTAATATCTGCGGCTAGAGAGTTCTTCAGTGGTGCTCTATTATCCAGGTCTTATTCTGCTTTTTTTATTGTTTTAATTCCAAAAGTCTTTGAATCAACGAGCTTTGATTAGTTTTGCCATATAAGTATTTGTTTCGTGGTGTACAAGATTTTTTCCAAGATTATTGTCAATACATTGACAAGCATTATCGATAAAATAGTGTCGCATGAACAAGATGCTTTTGTGTCAGGATGCAGTATTTTTGAAAATATTACTCTGGCACAGGAAATGGTTCAATCATTGAATAAAAAATGTGCTGGAGGTAATGTGTTATTAAAAATCGATATGGTAAATTGGGATTTCTTATTAAAGGTTTTCTAGGCATTTTTGATTGGTAATTGTATAAAGTCTCCTTATTTTTCTATTTTGATCAATGGAACTCTAAAAGGTTTCTTTAAGTCTTCCAAGGGTTTACGTCAAGGAGATCCATTATCCCCGTATATATTTATTGTCATGGAGGAAGTTCTAACTAGACCATTGAGGAAAAATCTTAAGGAAGGAAGGATTGGTAAATATCATCATCTTATTGGTCCTCCTTTAGTTTCCCACTTATTTTATGCATATGACATCCTCATCTTTGCGAATGGGGGGAAATGTTCGACTAAAAATCTGATGAAGGTGATTGAGTTATATGAAAAATTGTCGAGGCAGAAAATTAATAAGGAGAAATCAGCCCTAATTGATTCTAAAAGGATTGCATAAAGTCAGAAACGTTGTCTACTCAGAATCACTGGTTTTAAGGAAGGTAAGTTTCCGATTATGTATTTGGGGGCCCCTTTAAATTTGGAAAGATTGACTAACGGAATGTTTGAATATCTAGTGGAAAAGGTGAGAAAGAAAATAGCTGGATGGAAATTTAGACTCTTTTCGTAAGGTGGTACATTGATTCTCATTAAAAATGTGTTGTCTAGCATACCTATTCATATTATGTCAGTGATGAATATTCCAGCTTCTATACTCTCTCGCATAAACTCTTTTCTTGTAAATTTTTTATGGGGGAGACGAAAAATAAAAGAAAATTACATTGGATGTCATGGAAAAAAGTGTGCAAGCCTATAAAGGAAGGTGGCTTAGGTATTCGAGAATTCAAAGAGGTGAAAAAGTCACTTCATATAAAGTTTGCTTTTCGTCTAATCTCCACCAACAATCTGTGGACTGACTTTTTTAGAGCTAAATATTTTCAAAAAGTTCACATCCTAGCACAAAAGAGGAGGCCTTCGGATTTTGTTTTTGGAAATCTATTTTTTCTGTCTTACCAGAAGTTATGGATAATGTGAAGATGTTGGTAAGAGGGGGTAATGCTTCTTTCTGGTTTGATAGATGGCTATCTTCGGGTTTGCTTTCGGCTAGAACTCAATATATTGATAATTTAAACTTGTGTATTAGTGATTGTTGGGTTGATAATTCATGGAATACGGATCTTTTAAGGGACTTAGTTAATGCTGATATGGTTGAAGAGATTATCCAGCATGTTTTGACTGGGAAAAGGGCTGTGGATAAAACTATATGGAAGCCTTCCCCTGATGGTAATTTTTACGCTTCTATAGCTTTGGAGGTGATTAGAAATAAAGGGTAGCTGTTATCGAATTATGGGTAGTTTCTGCCCTATTATCGAATTGTGGGTGGTTTTGGCATAATAGGTTACCTACAAGGATATCTATGTGTATGAGGATGAGGGTTTAATGCTCTGGCAGTGATGAAAGAATTCAACACAAAGGGGTCTCTTTAGCTTCGGCTTGTGATTGATGTAGGGAGCATCAACAAGAAAGTATACATCATATTTCCTCCGAAGGTGAGATTGAGGCAAAGGTATGGCTGATGGCTAGCATAGAAATGGGAATACCCATGACACAACAATGATCTTGGAAGTCCAGAGTGTTGCACTGGTGGAAGTATGCCAAGAAGTCCTCTATCAAGGGAACGTTGATCGGATTAATCCCTTGTTTAATTACGTGATGCCTCTGGAAGAGAAGATGTAAAGCTAGAATGGAGGGAAAGTATGAAAACACAGATTAGGTTTAGAGAGTTGTTCATGTTTGGAATAAACTTTTGGGTGACAATCTTGGCTCAGCTCGAAAATTTTTGAGTTATGATATAGCAGTTTTTGATAATTTTCAGCTGCAATATTATAATAGAATTACAAATCATGGAAAACTAGTGAGTTGGTCTTGGCCCCCTGAGGGATGGTTTAAGCTTAATTACGATGGGAGTTGTCGAGGAAATCCTGACAATATAGGAGGTGGTGGCATTATAAGAGATAGTCATGGTTTTATGAAAGGTGCGTCCTCTACGCATTACGGACATAGCACTAATAATAGTGCAGAATTAAAGGCCATTGTGGAAGGAGTTTGATTTTACAAACAACTCAATTTGGATAATATTATTATTGAAAGCAATTCAAAATTTGTTGTTGATTGGATTCGCACTAAGAAGTGTACATTATGGTTCCTATAAGATTTTTGGGATGATTTATGTGAGGAATTGAGGGGAATGAATTACATGACACAACACAAGTTTAGGGAAGCAAATTTTGTTGCAGACTTTTTAGCTTGCCAAGGAGAAAGGGGGAAGATGGAAGTTTATGAGAACATTCAAAGATGCCCTCGTCTTTTAAAAGGCATTGTTAATACTGATTATTTGGGAATTCCTTATCCGCATACTTAACTAGTTTTTATTTTTTTGTTCTGTTGTTTGTGTTAGCTGGGAATTACTTTAATGTTGCTTTAGATTTTAGTCTGGCTTTTTTTGATGGTTTGATGGTGGATGGTTTTGTTGTTGGGAGGTATCTTGTAAAATCAGTTTCCCTCCACCGCAAGTGAGGATTTATGTTTATATATAGGCATCTTGATGTGCAAAAAAAAAAGTTTGTATACAACTCCTTTTAACTATGGTAGATCTATTCACACAAAAGGATTTTTCAATCCCAATCATATGAAATCAAACATTGGAATAATATTTTAGATATATTAGTTCGAGAACATAAATGAATTATTAAATCGCATCAAACTAATTAATAAAACTTCACTGAATAAAATATTATATCATTCTATTTATTCCAACTAAGAGTTCATCACATCTATGCACTAACCAAATTAATTCCTAAACCTAAAAAACATATTCAATATCAAGTATTCAGATGAACAAATACAAATAAAAGAATTCATATTTTATATCCCCCTTTAGTCTCTAATGAAATCTTCTTGCAATTGGGATTGAAGGTTGCTCTCTATAAGATCTTGTGATGTAATCTTCATGTTTTCATCATCCTCTGTTTAGAACTACTTCTTCTTTTATATCTAATACAACTTTAACATGCCTCTTCAATGTAGCCTTCAATAATATCCTTTTATAAGTTTAAAAAAAGGTTTCTGAGACATACATGGTTGCTTGCACAATCATGTAAGTGACCGTGTATCTAAAAAATACCTTAATTCTCGACTTTACAGGATTACAGGAGCGTACATGGGCAACATACATAGACGTTGATAGGTTATTAATTTACGTATCAATTTGGGGTATTTTTGGAGCATATTAGATGGATATTGTTATGATTATGGTGTTTTTACATTGTTTATGGAAGTTAGGAGATGTGAAGTTGTTTTGGAGAAAAGAAGCAAAAATTGGCTAAATTGGAGAAGAATTGTAAGAAGAAAATCAACAAAGAATAAGTTAGCAGCAGAAAAGAAAAATCACAGTCAAAAACACAAGAAGTTAAGAGGAAAATTTCAAATAACTTAATGTCAAAACAGCCAATAGACCAGAAGCAAGAAGCAAAACGATAGTAGAATAGCCCAAAACACAAAGAAGACAGGAGAAAAACGTAGGCACCCGAAGGAGAAAATGCAACGCACCAAATCAAAGAAAAATGGAAACACTGAAGGAAAAGGAAATAAAAGCACAAATTGTAGATGAAGAAAAACAGCAAAATCCATAAGAAGTGAAATGCACAGCAACTGACCAGAAACAAAACGATAACACACAAGAGAAAAGAGCAGAGACAAAATGTAGAGGATTAAGCAGCATATATGCATCTAGGGATGTCAATGGGCCGGGTTGGGCATTGAAAAAAATATGCGGGCGGGCCAAGCCCCGGCCCGGTAAGTCAAAAATGGCCTGTGGTCTTTAGGCAGGCCGTATCTTATCGGCCCGCTGCTAGGCTAGTGGCCCGGCCTGCCCAGCCCTCCCAAGCCAGGGGCCGCCCATCGAGCTTGAGTAGGCCCAAGCATTTAATTTATTTTTAAAATTTTTTAAAAAATTGTTGTTGTATTTTTAAATTTTCATAAATTATAAATTATAACATCATCATTTATAGTAAAATGTAAGATGAAATTACCCATAAATTATACAAAAATATTTATATGAAAAGTTAATAAGTTAATAGTTGTAGTAAATTAAATCTACTATCTTTTACATTAATTACAAATTTTTG
>JANIIA010494245.1:0-15015 GCA_027478495.1 Erythroxylum alaternifolium | reverse complement strand
TGCATATATGAATGCATGCATATGTCACTATTCACTTATCCACTCCTATTCATGACAATAGGTGAGGGGATGTTACAGTAGGCATGGTCATCTTAGTCATTCCTGTAAATTTTAGAGAATGAAGAAATTATCTCAAATGTATGTTTGGAGACCAAAAGGTCAAATTACTAACCTAGAAGGACCCAAAAAAATTTAGTTACCTAAAATGAGATAATACATTCTGCAGATATACTTCAAAATAGAGACAAGAAAAAAATCAATAGATAGTTGATAGTGGTTGTTCGAGACACATTACAGGTGAAATATATCATTTCAACTATATTGAAAGGAAAGATAGAGGTAATGTTGTCTTTGTTGATGAAAACAAGGCGTCACTGGAATTGGTAAAATTGGTACTTTAATTCTGCTTTTATCACTAACATTCTTTTTGTTGATGAATTAAAACATAACTTGTTAAGTGTAAGTCAATTATGTGATAAGGGTTATAAAGTCACGTTCTATGCATCCTATTGTGAAATAATTGATAATCTTAATGATAATATTGTATTTGTTGGTTTTAAAAATCAGAATATATATTGTGCTCAATTGGAAGACATGTCTTCACAAAATATTAAGTGTTTTGTTTCACTAGAAAAGGATTCATTTATCTGGCATAGAAGATTTGGATATGTTAGCATGAACATCTTATTAAAATTATCCACAAATGAGTTAGTAAGAGGACTACCGAATTTGAAATTTGAGAGTAATTAGGTTTGAAGATTGTTTAAAAGGAAAACAAATTAGAAGTATTTTTTTCTCTTGAATTTGTACATATGGATTTATTTAGTCCTACTAGGACTCAAAGCTTTGGTGGTAAACACTATGGTTTTGTTATAGTAAATGATTATTCTTGATTTATATGGGTTTGGTTCCTATCAAATAAGGATAATACTTTTGAAATTTTCAAAAAGTTTTGCAGAAAAATTCAAATAGAAAAGGGTACTACATTACATCAGTTCAGAGCGATCATGTAGGAGAATTTGATAATAGAAAATTTGAACATTTTGTAATGAAAATGGTATAACTCATAAATTTTCATGCTAAAGAACTCCTCAGCAGAATGGAGTTATTGAGAGAAAGAGTAGAACTCATGTTGATATACCTAAGACAATGTTGTGTGAAAGTGGTTTACCTCATAGATACTGGGTAGAAGCTATATCTACTATATATTACATAATTAACAGGAGCCTTATAAAACTTATTCTCAAAAAGACCCCCTATGAGTTTTGGTAAGGAGGAAAACTAAATGTTGGTTACTTTTGAGCATTTGGCTACGAGTGCTTCGTATTAAATAATGGAAAACATAACCTTGGAAAATTTGATGCGAGATTAGATGAAGCTATTTTTCTGGGTTACAGTACTGCCAGCAAAGGATTTAAAGTTTATAATAAAAGAATATAGAAGATAGAAGAATCAATACATGTGGTATTTGATGAAGCACTGCCCTCGACAACAACAGCTAATTCAGATAATGAAGAGCATCCTTTAGTTCCTAAAATTACATCGCAGACTCAAACTACTCCTCTAGTAACTTCGGAATTACAAGATCAAGAAGGTCCTCCTAAAGCTAGGACAGAGCGGGCTCCTTCTCTAAGAACATCTCAATAGGAGTGTATGTAATGAAGAACACCAAGAGAATAGAGAGGTCTTGATACACTTTAGTATATTCTAAGAGACCTTTTTGAAAGTCTAAGAACCAGATCATCTTTCAAAAACAATTACGTTGCCCTCATTTCACAATTAGAGCCAAAGACTGTTAAAGAGGCTTTTGTGGATGAACATTGGGTTTCACGTATGAAAGACAAACTAAATTAGTTTGACAAGAACAAAGTTTGGAATCTAGTACCTCGTCCATAAAACAATCATTAGAACTCGTTAGGTATTTTGAAACAAACTTAATAAAAATGGTAAGGTGATAAGAAACAAAGATAGATTTGTAGCTCAAGGTTATAATCAACATGAAGGTATTGATTTTGACGAGACTTATGCAAATGTTACTATATTAGAATGGATTAGAGTTTTACTTGCTTTTACATGCTATAGATATTTTAAATTATTCCAAATAGATGTTAAAAGTTCCTTCTTAAATGGCTATATTAATGAAGAAGTGTTTGTTAAGCAACCTTTAGGTTTTGAGGATGAAAACCATCCTGATTACTTGATGAAGTTAACTAAAGCTCTGTATGGTCTAAAGCAGGCTCCTCAAGCATAGTATAAAAGGTTAAGTAACTTTTTACTTGGGAATAACTTTGAAAGAGGAAATGATAAGTTATTATTTTTATGCTAACTTTGGATATAAATCTCTTCAATGTGTTGAAATTTTTATTTAAAATTAATGAACTTGTTTCTTAATTATTCTCAGATGATTTTCGACACATGAGAGATGAGTTTGAATAAAAAAGATTCAAGGAAAGCAAAGGCAATTCGAATTCTTAACTGGCAGAAAAGTTTTTGACTAAGCGTAGGCACGTGAAAAGGAAAAATTTATCTGCAGAATCTAATTTGAAAACAAATTCGATACACTTAGGATTTTAATTATTTTGGCAATCAAGTTGTCTTTTATGGGGGGTATCTGCTACCTGATTTGGAGGAGAGGTGTATTTGATAAGATAACGATAAAAGGGAAGACAAAAACCCTGGAAGACATATCATCTTTTCACGTTTTTCTTACGTTTTCTAGTTTTAGGAGTTTTGATTTTTTTCTAGAAAAATTGCAGAGATGGAGACAATATGTCCTGCCACTTTTCTGTTGGGTTTCACCTCTGTTATAAGTAGCTAAATCTTTCTTCTTAGTTGAAGGGAACCAATGTTATCATATAGTATTTTTGATATTTTTTGAATAAAGTTTATTTCATTGATGAATATTAAATATCTTTCATATTGCTTTTTATGACTGAATTTATTGATCTCTAGGGTGGGCAACTAGGAATTGATTGATTTAATTTACAGTTAGCATAGTAGGATTTGACGTTCAATTTTGCTAATCCAAAATTGCAATTAGGATTACCATCTTTATGTTAGGGATTAGGGAATTCTAAGAAAGATACTTATCTAGAATAAATACATATTGTATATGTGTTGTCTTACTCACTGGTTCTCTTAGTTCTTAAAGCTATTCATTAATCAAACTTAAGATCATATCTAAGTTGTTGGTTAATAAGAGTACTTAGAATACATGTTTCTATTTATCTAATCCTAAAAGTAAACATCACTCAATGAGTATTTGTTAATGGACTTAATTTTATATCAATGATCCATACTAGTTTGATAATGTAGGTGACCCAAAATCAAGGTTTGTTCATCAATTTTCTAGAACTGATTATTTTCGTTTATTTCCAATTTTTATCATTTTTCATTTTTTAAAATCACATTAATTCAACCCCCCAATTTGTTTTAGTTTTTAACTTGTGAAACATTGACCAATAGATTCCTCGTGGGAACGATCCCAACTCTTCACTAACTACATATTTCATTATTAGAGTTGGTATTAATTTGGTTGCAGGTGATGACATTACCAAGTTTCCAGGAATAAGCGACTCTAAGAGTATCTTCAACCATCTCAAGATATTGATCCAACTTCATAATTGGAATTGTTTCAGGAAGATAGGTCATTGAACTAACCAAGACATAAAGTCTAGTAAAATTAATTCCAGAAGTCTCGGTAGTAGCTTGATCCTTACATATTGGCTTGCCAATGTAACTATGAAGATAACTTAATCCACTTGTGGTTCAGTATTCCAAAGGTACTCCATATATGCATAACCAAGTTGGTATGTTTTCCATCTTAATCTCTTCAACTCTCAATCCAAGTCTCCAAAGCTGAAGAAGTATAGGTTTATAATGCACACCCCAATGTTGGCCACAAATTTTTTTTGTTAAGTGTGATATTCTATGGAATTTGAATTTTTGCCTTTGAATGAATGGAGTTGTTAAGCATGATTTAAATAAATTATGAGGACATGATGGAATTATTATTGGAGTTTAATCATTAATGTCAATGTTAGTAGGATTTTATTTCACTAGTTAGTGAAATTAATGCATTAAGAATGAATTGAGGGCATTTTTGGCATGTCACTTAAGTTTAGAGATCATGAAGCATAAAAGCAAGGGCAAAGATGACTTTTAGCACTCATTAAGGGTAAAATGGGAAGACGAAAGTGTAGTCTTGCTCTTAAGGTGGAGAGAAACGTGAATTGAAGGAGAGAATGAAGTGAAAAACAAAAATTAAAGAGAGGGAAGAGAGTGTCGTGGGAGAAGAAGAAAAGAAGAGAAAGCTAAACTAGGTTTCCAATTTTCTTAGTTTTAAGGAGTGATTTTGAAGTTGTTCAAGAAGGACAAAAGACAGAGGAAGAGAAGAGCTTCTATTTGAGCTAAACATATCTTTGTTTAGCGAGGATTCAAGGTAACCCTAATTTTAACCCTTTGGATTTTTGGATGGATTTTGGTTTATGCAGCTTAGAAAATGCATGAGTTTAAGTATTCTAGAATCAATTTTTAGTGAATGTACTTTTTGTGTTCTTAATTTGGATTCCTATTAAATTGGAAATTTTGCCAATATTGAAAAAAATCAAGAGGAGAGGCAAGAGGACCAAGAAGAGAGGCATCTTTGAACAATTGTTAAAAAGGAATTCAAGGTGGGTTACATTTTTATAATTGAATAATAAGCCATTAATTTTTCTTCAAAATCAAGAAAGTAAATGTTTTTCAATTTTATTATAAATATGCATTTATTTCTCTTTGAATGCTTCGAGAAAGTGCTATGTGTTTGGTATGTGAATATTGTGTTGACGATTTATGAAAAGAATGCGAAAAAGAATTTTTTTACTATGTCTATGAAATCACTATTTAGAAAAGTTCCATTTTAGGCAACATAAGGGCATTACTCCAGATTATGCTTACTTTGTATTTTAAGTTAGTTTTTGTAAAACAAGGCTTTAGTTGTATTTTGAGCAATTTTACTTTGTGTAAATTGAGTATTTTTAGACTATGACGTATCGTGGCTTGAAATGCCCATTAAAGATTTATAAAACTCTTATCTTTTGAAGGTAATGAAATGTGATTGTGTTTTTGCTCATGACTCTCAAAGTTTGTAGATTGCACTTTTTTCAAGCATTCATAAGGGTAAAATTTTGTGTTCTGACTTCTAGGGAAAATCTTATATTGATCTAGGCTGAATTGGATAGAGTTGTCTTCACAAAAGTTGTAGATATTTCTCTTATCTTTCCAACGATAAAAAGTTTAGAATTTGTGGACCTCAGACGTAAAAGATATGGCCATCAGACGAAGTACCATATGAAGTGTCAGATGAAGCATAGGTACCAGACGAAACATCTGACACATCAGATGAAGCATCAGACAAAACACCAGATGAAGCACTAGACAAAGCATCAGATGAAGCATCAAACAAAGCACCAGACAAAGCATCAAATGAAGCACCAGACGAGGTGATTTTGACCATCTAGATGGCAAAATCTTTCTTCATGGTCTTCCCAAAAGTTGTAGATCTCGAAGTCCTCTTCGAAACTGTATTAAAATGACCAAATGTCCAAAATCCGATATCTCTAGTGAAAGTTATGCCAATTGTCCCAAGATAGGTACAATATGATTGAGGGCATAATTAGGTTTGACTCTTTTGACCATAACTTCATCACCCAATCTCCAAATGAGGTGATTTTTGAACTAATAGATTCCTAACATATTTCTCTATCTCTCCATAAAATTTTGGTATCCTTTTGGGTTTATTTGAAAAATATATATGGAGAGAAAGTGAGTGAAATGACCAAAAGAATATGGATTGATTGTTTTGCCGAACATACTTCGATATTTTAATCATATCTTGACCTGTAGAGCTCCGAATGAGATGATTATTATTTCAAAATAAACTAGAGACATGGAGCTACAATTTTTTTAAAGAAATAAATTTGTGATTATACTTTCTAAACTAGTTTTGGCTAGAGAGATCCTATGGAAATAACCTTATAGGATAATACGTTCATATCTTTTGATATTTCAGATAGTTGGGCTCCAAAAACGGGGTCCAACATATGTTGAATGCTAAGATTACGCATTGAATTTCTGGAAGTAGATCTATAACCAAAAAAGTATTTGTGATTGTTCAGAAGAAATGAAACAAAAAATACGGTAGAGCTAGGATGGTAATTATATGGGGTCTACCTAATGCTAGATGCAGAGGTGCATAATAAATCGATATGAACATCATGAGCCACCTTGTAATAAACCTTGATACCTTCCTCTCAGTTCCTTATTTCCCTTCTTCTATAACCCGAGCTTGGAGAAGGAAGAGATAAGAGGGCCCCTTTATGTATCAATCATTACATCTCCTACGATGGGTAGGGTGGCAGCTTATTTTGGTATGTTGGGGGATGTCATTATTGATAAACCCAACACCTACATTGCATTTGCAGTTAAAAGAGTAATTGAACAAACATTGAATAAGATAGTACCTAAAGGTTCGCAAGCAGCCGAATTTTTATTCTGTAAGGGCTTACTTAATCCAATTGTACCACGTAATCTTTTAAAAGGCATTATGAATGAGTTATTTCATCTCCATGCTTTCTTTCCTTTAAATCATAAAGAAAGTAGGGCCTTAAGTTAATTAAATAGTTACTTAAGTTAATTAAATTAATAGTTAATTAAAAATGAAATTCAAATTAATAGTTAATTAAATTAGTGAAATTCTTTTATTTATGACAAACAAGTATTTATTTATTATTTCTCGAAAACAAAAAAAAATCTAGCGAATGGGTTTTGGGGGTGATATAAAAGTAAATTGTAGAAAGAATCATGCAAATCTTTTTTTTATTGATGTTCTTGATTACTAATTAGGAAATCTCTATCAACAAGATAAATTCTTTCTTCCGTAAAATTAAATGGGGCAAGATAAATAGAAATAATAGTAAAGAACAAATAAAACAAATTTCATATTCTTTTCTTACCTATAGATTGTATGGAAAATATGGAGTTTTGCATACCCCCCAAATGCCCCCCTTTTTAATTACTAAAAATTCCTATTCTTGGATTCGATTGTAACGAGTTTTTCATAAATTTATAAGTAGAAGAAACTCTTTTATTAAAGTTCTAAAATTCATTAAAGGTATAAAATTCAAATATAAAATTAAAATTCAATTTATAAATTAAATTTAATAAAATGAAAGTTATAATATAGGAAAACGATAATAAAAATAAAAGAAGAATAAGTTCATTTATTCAGTTTAATATTCCTGGTATTTTATTATATATACTCACTTAGCTATACTTAGTATAATTATATATGAATTAGAATGATTTGAAGATATACTAGATATATTTTGAACAATATAATATAACAAAAAAAGATTAATAGAAAAATAAAAATCAAAGTAAATGTACAACTATTCCATCGAGATGCCCATTCTATGACAATTCTCAATAACTTACGCTCTATTTTTGTGCCTTTAGTGGACTTACTATTTCTGGAAATTGCAATGGCTTCTCTATCTCTTCATGTTCAAAAAGAAACAAGATTTTTTAGACTTGATGTGACAAATTTAATATTTCATATATATCTCTTTCAAGAGTTAGGCTTGGGGCATAACATAAATATCGATTTATTCTAATCAGATTTCTTACGTACCCATAAGTGCTATATTGGATTTGAATCGGATTTTTGGATCAATCCATATTGATTGATTACCTCCATTATGTTGTTGCTAAAAAATACCACTCCTTTTGGTTTTGGATCTTCCAAATCATTCCCGTAGGAGATTTGGACCCTTTTTTATCATTTAATAAAAAGATTGATTCTCTTCATAAAAAAAGGGGGTAGAACCAATAAATATTTCTTTTTCGATTCATCCCTAGAGTTGAATACCTTATTCAAGAATTATTTTTGATTCAATCCCTAGGAATCAATAAAAAATGCAAATCCCTTATGATACACCAGATCTAGCTCGGTTATTGATAGAGTGAATATATCTACCATTTCTTGAAATCTCTCTTCTGATTCAAAATCATGGTGTAAAGTGTACCCACCCCTATTCTGATCATGGAATAGATGAAATAAATCAAAAAAATATTTTTGTTTAAGAAAGAAATCTTATCAGAACTGTCCATATCTAGTTCATCCTTTAGAACCATATCATATCCCGGATCTGATGAAATATGATAAATTTAGACGGTATTTTGCAAATACATAATTATCTTGAATATATTAACTATTTCTTTATTTTTCGATCGCTTGGAAGGGACAAAAGAAACATCTTGTTCTTTCTTTAACAATTTCTGATCTCTAGTGGACCTCTTAGTGAGATTCGAAACCAGATGAAGTTCTGACCATTTGTTAGGATTCATAAAAAGTTCTTCGATTTCTTCCAGAAGCAAATGATTATTCATCTCCTTGTCACCCTTCATGAATAGTCGGGATATTGAGGAATATCTAGAAATGTAGTTAGGAAATCGGTCTGATTCTATCTTTGTTCGTTCTATTTAAAGAAAGGAAGGATCCTAAAGAATCAATCTTTCTTTTAGTTTTAGTTGTTGAACCTCTCTTTGATTGATCAATGTGTGATATTCTGAATCCTCATTACTAATGGAATCAAAATGACCTCTGGATTGATTAGAAAATACCTTCATAGAATCCCTTCCTTGAATGAAACTAGATCTTGTGGAATCATATTGAATATCTGACAATATGTTCCTAAAAAATTGATCGTTGTATACTAACCACACATTGTCTAACCAAATCTAATTATCTCTCGATATGTTCCTAAAAAAATCTTATTCTTGCGAATAATTCCCCCAACTATACAAATAAAGTATAAAGTATCTAGAAAGATTATTAAAATCCCTCTCGTGTCTAGAGGGATTATTTAAAAAGCGTGTTGTTTTGAATGCATTAATATAGCAAAAGGCTGACATAAATATTATGGGTCCTTTTTTTTTCTTTTTTTACTCACGCCTTATACCTGGATATTTTTCCATATTCCATGAAGGAGTTAATGAAATCAAAGTCTTCTATTTGGTTTTGAATTAGAGATGTTAAAGATGATGACTCAACATAGATTATAACCCCTAGCCTTCCAAGCTAACGGTGCGGGGTCGATTCCTGCTACCCACTTCATTCATAATTCACATATATATTATGTTTTATATACTAATTATATACTATTATTCATAATTCATCTATATAGACTTTTTATATAGTATTTTATTATATACTCTTTTATTCATATATTAGATATATAGACTATATTTTTTGAGTAGATACAATTCTGGATAGATAGAATTATTAATGGATAATATAATATATTTATAATTTTATCATTTTATATTTATAATTTTATTTAATTATTTTGACTTAAGGATTATAATCCAGATTCAGAGGGACCCATTTCCGTATACTTGCTCCTGAAGTAGAAAATGTTCCATTTGTTCCTGAATACTTTCTTTCAAAAGGGCTTGCACTTCTTCAATGAATATTTTGATAGAAGATATGATTTCTTAGAATCGTAGTTTATTCGTTTTTAAATAGGTACTTAACTCAATGAGAAATTTCCTTACATAGCCAATTTCTAATGAATCAAGATAACCATCTGTTTCGGTATAAATAGTCATTATCTGTTCCTCGACTATGAGAGGGGTTGATTGAGATTGTTTGAACAACTCGCGTAATCGTTGATCTCGTGCCAACTGATTCTCAATAGCTTTATCGAGATCGAAAGCAAATTTGACAAAGGCTTCAAATTCTGTGAATTGGGCCAATTCCAATTTTAATTTACCAGCGACTTGTTTCATAGCTTTAATTTGAGCTACAGAGCCCACTCTAGAGATCAAAATACCATATTAATAGCATGCCTTATTCCAGAGTTGAATAAATCGGCGGATAAGAATATTTTTCCATCTGTAATGGAAATTACATTACTAGGAATATAAGCCAAAATGTCTCCTAATTGGGTCTTGACTATTGGTAAAGCAGTCATTCTTCCTTCACCTAAACCAGAACTTAATTTAGTGGCTCTTTCCAAAGGGCATGGATGTAAATAAAAAACATCTCCTAGATAAGCCTCATAACCCGGTGGTCTTCATCATAGAAGAGATATTTGGTGATAACCCTGTGCTTGTTTAGAAAGATCATCATATTCAGCCAAAGCCACTCCTGTGTAAGGAGCAATAAAATTTAATGTAGCCAAAGAATCCTCCGTTTCAGCTACCACCATAATGTAGTCCATTGCCCCTCTTTCCTATAAAGTGGTTACTACTTGAACCACAAAAGATGCTTTTTGACCAATAGCTACATAAACACATACTACATTTTTCCCTTTTTGATTGAGAATCGTATGTGTGGCTATGACAGTTTTACTAGTTTGTCTGTCCCTAATAATTAATTCTCACTGACCACGTCCTATAAGGATCATTGAATCAATAGCAATAAGTCTTGTTTGAAGAGGCTCATATACGAAACATTTCGAAATAATACCCAGGGCAGGAGATTTAATTAACCTCTAATCAAAAGAGAAAATTTCACCTCAACCTTCAATAGGTTTAGCTAGGGCATTTATAACATGACCTAAATAAGCCTCACTCAATGGTATCTGAGTAATTCTTCTTGTTGCTTTTACAGAACTTCTCCCTTGTATGACCAAACTGTCACCCTTTAATACAACCCCAACATTATAGGATTCCAAATTCAAAGCAATGCCTATAGTACTTTCTTCAAATTCTACTAATTCTCCTATCATTAATTCATCAAGATCATAAATCCGAGCAATTCCATCACCAAATTGAAGCAGGGTATTGGTATTTACATTCTTTACTTCCCTATTATTGGGTTAGCCATAGTTGCATGCATCACATGCATGCGTATGTAGTGGAAGTTTCAAAATCAAGATTTCAACACTATGACAACCCGAAAACCACAAGATCATACATGCATGTAGGAATATGTAAAGAACATGAAATACAAAAAACATTTTTATTTTTATTTCTCTTCCTTCTTGTTTCTTCTCCTTGTTTGGGTTGTTGCAAACACCAAACCCTTCCTTAATCACCCAAAAACACATAACCCTTCATTGATCACCCAAATACCTTCGAATACTAATAGTTGTACCTAATAACCACCTTAAGAGTGACGTCATCAAGAGGTAACAAGGAATGATGTCAAAGCATATGATTGGTATCCAAGATATTCTTGAGTACCTCAAGTCTAAGGATATTTCCACCATTGCTATGATGAGATTAATCATTGACATTCTATAGATCATCCATATGATAATCTTATAATGGGTCATCCAATGTACTTTCCACTCTTAGTAAGCATCCACATGTTATGTTTAAACATCTTATGCTTACAGTTTGTGAGATCCAATGCTTAATCAAATCAAGGAGTATAATATATGCTAGTTTGTCTGGATTAACAATGTCCTATCTTATTATTCCTATGACTAGGGATTATTTAGATACTAACTTATTAATCCTATAACTAGGGATTGTTTAGATACTAACATAATTGCTCATGATAGGAATCTCATTATCAAAATCTCATCATGATTTCTTTCATGCTATGTTTTACATCATGGACTTCATTAAGTTGATTTAATATCAATATCAATTCATATATAAACGAATATCAAATTAATGAAAAAATGATTTTTACTTTATTAATCAAAATAAAGTTTGTACAAAAGTGTTAAAAGTGATTGCCTTTAGAGAACTACTCTAACAATCTCCCACTTGCACTAAAGTCAATCGCCTTTGTATCTAATACCATATGTGAGTACATAAGAATCAAATTTTATTTATGGAAGTGGCTTAGTCAATGGAACAGTGATGTTCTGATCTGTGGGCACTCTCTCAATCTTTATATCATCTCTATCAGTTATCTCCCTGATTAGGTGATATATCCTTAGTACATGCTTGGACCTCTGATAAGACCTTGGTTCCTTAGCTTAAGCAATAGCCCCATTGTTGTCACAGTACAACAATATTGGGTCTACTATGCTAGGAACTACTCTAAGTTCAATGACGAACTTCTTGATCTAAATAACTTCTTTTGTTGCTTCAGCAGCTCCAATGTACTCTAACTCGGTCGTTGAATCTGCAGTTGTCTCTTATTTAGAACTCTTCTAACTGACTGCTCCACCATTTAGTATGAAAATATAACCTGATTAAGATTTAGAGTCATTCTGGTTAGATTCAAAATTAACATCCGTATGCTCGCTCACTATGAGATCTCCATTTCCATATATCAAGAATGCATCCTTAGTCCTTCTCAAGTACTTTAGGATATTCTTGACAGCCACCTAGTGATCCTAACCAGGATCTGATTGGTATCTACTCCTAACACTTAAAGTATACGATATATCGAGTCTTATACATAATATAGCATACATAATTGATCCTACTGCCAAAGCATATGGGATTATACTTATGTGAGTCCTCTCATCTTATGTCGTAGGACATATAGACTTCGAGAGTTTTATCCTATGAGTTATGGGAAGAAACCATCTTTTGGACTGCTATATGCTAAACCTATTTAGCACTTTGTTTATGTATATTGACTGTGAAACACCTAGCAACTTCCTTGACTCTATAGACGTTTATTCCCAATATATAAGTTGCTTCTCCAAGGTCTTTCATGGAAAAATTCTGGGACAACCAAACTTTAACTGATTGCAAAATTGAGATATCATTTCCTATTAGTAATATGTCATTTACACATAACACAAGGAATATGATAGAACTCCCACTAACATTCTTGTACACACAAGGTTCATAAGGATTTTATGAGAAACCAAACTCTTTGATTATCTCATCAAATCTGATGTTCCAACTCCTAGATGCTTGTGTCAATCCATAAATAGATTTTTGAAGCTTACATACCTTTATGCCACCTCTAGATATGAAGCCCTTAGGTTTTATCATATATACATCCTCAAATAGGTTTCCATTTATGAATGTCGTCTTCACATCCATCTACCATATTTCATAATCATAATAAGTAGTAATGCCTATGAGTATTCTAATGGATTTAAGTATAGCTACAGGGCTCAATGTCTTGTCATAGTCAACTCCTTGTCTTTGACGATAATCTTTAGTGACTAGCCTCACTTTATAGGTAATTACATTACCTTCTATGTCAATTTTCTTCTTGAAAATCCACTTGTACCCTATAGGTTTTAACCATTTGGGTGGGTCAACCAAAGTCCGTACTTGGTTTTCATACATGGAATCCATTTCAGACTTTATGACTTGAAGCTATTTTTCATATTCTGAACTCTTCAGAGCCTCTTTATAAGTTGTAGACTCATTATCCTCTATGAGCAATACTTCATTTTGTTCAGTTATGAAAAGTCCATATCTATCTGGAACACTACGTATCCTACTTAACCTATGAACATTTTGTGTGTCAGAAGGTTCAACTGTTATCTCATCTCTGTGAATAACAATTTTGGGTTCAGGCAATTGATCTGCGTCTGTTTAAGCATCATGTTCAACGTTGCTCCCACTATCTTCTCTTAAAAGAAACTCTTTATCTAAAAAGATAACATGCTTTGAGACAAACACTTTTGCTCTAAAGGATTATAGAATTGATATCCAATTGTTTCCTTCGGATATCTTATAAATAGACATTTATTAGATTTTGCTTCAAGCTTGTCTAATTGAATCCGCTTCACATAAGCCAGATAACCCCAAACTTTCATATGAGAAAGATAGGTCATTTTGTTAGTCCACATCTCATATAGAGTAACTTCAATTGCCTTTGAAGGGACTCTGTATGTCACATAAATAACAGTCTTAAGTATATAACCCCAAAAGGATTTCAGTAGATCAGCTAAGCCCATCATTGACCTTACCATGTCTAATAAGGCTTCGTTTCTCCTTTCAACCACACCATTATGTTATGGTGTGTAAGGTGGAGTCCATTAAGATACTATCCTATTATCTTCATGATAAGTTAGAAATTCCTTGTTTAAGTATTCACCTCCTTGATCTGATCGAAGCGTCTTAATACTTCTACCAAGTTGTTTCTCTACTTCATGTCTAAATTGTTTGAACATTTCAAAGGCTTCAGACTTGTATATTGTTGAATACACATACCCATATCTTGAATAATCATCGATAAAAGTAATGAAGTACACAAAACCATCTCCAATATGAATGGACTTCAGACCACATACATTAAAATGTATCAGGTCTAATAACCCATTCATTCGTTCACCTTTTCCTTTAAAAGGTAATTTAGTTATCTTGCCTAACAAGTAAGATTTACATATGTCATATGATTCATAATCAAATGACTGTAGGCTACCATTCTTGTGTAGCTTAATCATGCGTTTATCATTTATATGGCCAAGTAGATAATGCCATAAGTAAGATGATTTCAAGTTATCTTGTTTTTGTCATTTATCACTATAAGAAAATAGTGAGTTAGCTACAGAAAATACTGACAGAAATGACAAATATTCCATCGGTATTTAAAATTACTAACGGAATATACCGACAGACAAAAATGTCAGAGATTCGCCCGTAGCTAACCTTACCGAAGGTAAAGAAACTTTCCGTCTATAAGTTTATCGACGGAATAAAATCACCGTCGGTAATTTCAACTGAAAAGTTACCGACCGTCACAAATTTTCTGTCGGTAAACATACCGACGGAAAGTTAATTTTCCAACGCTAATTTTACTAACGGTAAGTTGCTAAACCATATGTAAATTTAGCATCGGAATGTTTTTAATACCATCAGTAAAGTTATCGACGGTAACGTTATGTCCGTCGGTAAATAACCTTACTCATTACCGACGGATCATATTGTCCGTCGGTATAATGTATAGACATTTACTGATGGAAATTATGAATGTTTCCTTTAGTAAAATTTTTAATTAAAATTTTTAAAATATATATTTCCATTATATTTAAATTATAACCGTCGAAAAATTTTATTAATTAGATATTTATAATATATATTTAATTAGATATA
>JANIIA010494091.1:0-15031 GCA_027478495.1 Erythroxylum alaternifolium | reverse complement strand
TTATTAATAATAAATATTTTCATTACAAAAAGTAACTGGAAGAAAATTAAGTTATAAGTAAATACACTTACTTTCTAAGGCACCATATTCACATAACTCCAACACTAGCTACCCATCAAGTCTTAACACTAAGATTAGATCTTGTGCGTTGATCACCATGTAGAGTGAAACGGGAGATCTAGATGGAAAAACCAACATAAGGACAAAACGGTAATTTTACCCATTATTGTGTGGATGATTATAATATGGTTCATCATAGAGTTTACGATTGGACATCATTTTCTCATAATTTTAAGTAATTCAAGAGTTTGTTAATTGTCTTTAGTGGAATGACATTTGGTTAATAAATCAGAATTAATTCTAATGAGATTAAATTAATTCCAGGCTTATTGGAGCTTCAATTATTTATGTCTAATTAGATTCCCCACTTGGCTTCTAGGAAGATTATCAAGGAAAGAAAAAAAATAATTGGAGGTTATCGGAAAGAAAATGAGATAGTTTGGAGAGAAATTGATAAATTGGATTCGGGCCAATAAGACCGGAACAATTTAATTAAAAGTTAATTAAATTAGGTCTTAAGCCTATAATTAAATGTTAGACTTACACTAATTAATTGTTAATTATAAGCCCAAAGGAACATTTAATATTGGGTTGGATTTTGGTTTGGTATGATTAATTAGATTAATTGTATTGAAACAAATGTTTTAAAACAAAATGGAGGGCAAAACTGAATTTTACAATAATGTAGATTTCAGTTTTGTAGCTAAATAGACATCAGCGCATTTAACATTGAATTGCTAAGTAAAACATTTAGTTTTTTTAGCACTTTTTAATTAAAGAATGTAGTAATGCTCTTCGTCATTAAAGGTTGATGGCTTGTTTTAATAACATAAATGGCCAACTAATTTGGAATTCATTTTTTAAATGAGTGGATGCATTGTTTTGCACTCTCCACTCACTTCCAAAGCAAAACCAATGGTTTTAAATAAATGGTAGCTATTTATTAACGTTTTGGTGCAGCCCTCTTTACATTCTTTTGATTAAAGAATGGAAGTATGCGTGTTTTTTGCTATCTATCTTCACTCTCTCCTAAATAGGGTTGGACTTGTAAGGACACATTTTCGTTTAGCTTGGATAAAAAACTTAACGTGTGTGGAGTTTTAGCTCTCTCCAAGCTCTCTAAAACCATGGTTTATAGAAAATGAGAATGTCTCATTTTTTTGTTCTCTTCAATTAGCCGAATATAGCAAAGGATCGATTTCCATTATTTTTCTTCTCCTTTCCCACAAAAGGATGATAACCGAGTTTTCTAAGGAGAATAAGTGGTTAATCGGATTGGTTGAGGACACAGCAGCGAGGAGTCAAAGTTATAGTAAGGAGTCAGTAATATTTTGATCTAGTTCTTGTTTTATTTATTTTCTAAATTTCGTATCATGTATGGATTAAAAGCATGTTGATTTGGTGTTTACGCTTCTATTATATTTTGATTTTAGAAAAAGTTTTTGAAATCTACTGTTTATTCAAACCAAGGATGTTTTTGTTTTCGATCTAACATAGGTTGCCTCCCAAGAAGCCCCTTTTTTTAGGGTCACTGGCTCGACTCCTTCTTCTCCTCACATGAAAAAATTATGATCGTCTGATGGCACATGACGGTTCTTTGACATGAGGTTTTTCAGGATAGGGTCTTGGTTGATAATCGTTCCCATTTAGCTCCTTCCCTATCCTCAGACTTTCAATCTCGACTAAATCCATGTACTCGAGAAATATTTCGAACATCTCTTCACCTTTTTCTTCCTCATTTAGTTCCTTCATTTTGCTATGTAAAGGTGAAGGGTTAGTTCAAAAGTAATCATGGCCTTAGTATTTACCTCAGAGCTAAATGATATGTCCTTTTCAATTTCGAGCTCCTTCTCAACTTCTTCTTCACAAGCAATTCCTTAAGTACTACACTCAAGATTCTCAAGCTTCTCTTCACTCTGTAAGGTTTCTGCGCTAATATCCATTGGGCACTCCTTAGGTTGATATGGTTGCGTCTCTTTGCTTTGTGATGCTAGGCGGTTGATAGCTTCCATCAACTGATTCGCCTAGCTTGTCAAATTTTGGATTATAGAACTTGTTTCCTATTGGAATTACAAAGTGTTAGTAACATACACGTTGACTAATTCTTCTAAGGATGTACCTGAGTCTTGATAGGAAGCTTTTGGTCTGTACGAAAATTGTTGTGCTTCCTGTAAACTATCATGGAAGTAATTCGGCTAATTATCCCATCCATAACAAAAGTTAGGTTAATCGGTCCAAAAATAGTTATAGGATTGAGATTATGAATTAAAAAAATTACTCCCATCCATGTCAAACTTAATTTTTAAATTTTTCTTAAAAAACAAAAAGTGAAAAGATTACAAAATAAGTGAAAAGAAACCAATTATGAACAAATATATATATAACACTAATTAAAATCAATAATAAAAACTAATCACTGCACTCATCGGCAACAGTGCCAAAATTAACAAGCGCGTCGTAATGATTGTTATGAAATGAAATTAATTGATATTTAGGTAATGGGGGGTTTTGGATTTATAAAGAAAATAAAATAAAATAAACATAATGAAAAAAAAATTAAAGAAAACATGTGAAAAATGATAAAATTTGGGAATTTGGTAGGGATCTAATTCTTTGGTTTAATCTCAGCCTACACCCTAATTAAACACAACTCATTGATTTGTTGTTCTTTTATCTCAATTATCAGTTGTAGATTAACAACAAGCTTTGTTAATCCTTGTCTTTCCTTAGATCATAGTTAATTAAGAAGTGCTCGTTAATTAGTTGTAACTATCAAGAAACCTAGAATAAGCTCTCTAAGTTTATCCACACAGCTGCCTTATGAATCAAAAAAATAGATCAATCTAGGTAATAATCACAAAAGCTTGGATTATTTAACCATGTTATGTTATCTCTAATGATTCGGAACCATTAGTTGCTACACATGAATCGGGAATACAACGATTACGTATTGCATTTGATTCTAGCAATGGGTTTTCATGACAAATGATTCAATAGAGCATTAAAATCATGATCATTCAAATACCCAATCAATCCATACAATATAACATAATCAATTTCTAATGAGAGAAAGAAACAATATAATAATAAAAAAAAGCTTAACCTAAGTCATCTGCATCAATATTACCTCCAAATCGGCATCGGGAACTTAGCTTTCCATGAATCCCTCCAAAGAAAAGAAAATGCTTCAGCCCACTCAACTAACCGTAGCTAAAACCCCTTTCTGCTCTTCACTGCGCCTTCCTTCTTAGTTCCATGCTAATGCTCTCTTCTCTTCTTTTCTCATTATTCACTGATTTGATGAATAAACTTGTTTGGACCACCCTACTATTCACTGTTCTTCTGCCGCAAGCACTTTCTTTTCTTCCCTCTTGCTACTGTTCTTGATGTGACCATTTAACAAGCTTGGACCATGCTAGTGTTCATTCAAAAAACCCTTGCCCCTATATTGGCCAAACATTTACGTTTCATGCACAACGTTTGCATGAAATGCAGATGCTGTTTACGTTTAGTAAAATGCATTATCTGCATTTCAAGTGGCATGGACTGCGTTTTGGGTTGTCCCTGTCCATCATCTGCTGTCGTTTTTTGCTTCTATGCCTGCGTTTTCTCCTTGCTTCACTGTCATTTTTTCCTTCAACTCCCAGTTGCTATATGCGTTTTGTTCTCTTGTTATTTCTTTATATTTCCAGCAAGCACTTTTAATTCTTCTTCTTGCTCTATGAAGACAAGTGAAAATTTATCTTCAAAAAATAGCCCAAATGTAGTGCTTTCGACTCACTTTAATTTCTTTTCTTCCAAATTATACCTAAAATCATATATAAATTAAAATGAATATCTTAAGCATTTTCATATCATTAATCGCTAGACATAAATGATTAAATATATCAACAATTAAACACATATCAGTAAGAAAATTTGACATATGGAAAATTAGGGTGACTAAGCCCATAAAATAAGTGACAAATGGCATAGATAAATGAGTGATGTTTAGTATGGGTGATTAATTGAAAAATGGAAAAAATGATTAAGTGACAAATGGCTTGGTGACAAATGGCAGTTTATTTAGAGGGCAAGTGACTTACATGACTAGTGACAAATGCCATTGTCAAAGAATGACACCTAGCACCTAACGAAATAAGCTACTCTAGGGATGGCTCCTACTGTCTTCATTCTTCCTCTCCTCCGAAATTCTCACACTCCCACAGCTCTGAAATTTTGCTTCAATTTTATTAATTACCACTTTAAAATCATCACAAAATCCTGCATCAAGAAAGCTATAACCTGCTATTTTCTATCTTATTGTCTTTTTGTTGCTAAAAACCAACCTATTTCCACCTTGAACTTATGATGATCTCGCATGCATGAAGGGATAGGTTAACTTGATGAATTGAGGTGGAACTTGAGTTAAACAAGTAAGTAAAGTATTGATCTTATGGCATGTTTTAATAAAAATATCATGATGATTCAATTGGATGGATTGTATATGATGTTGATGATGAAGTGTACTGGAATGTGATAGATGAACTTGGATACTTTTATTCTTTGTTCTTCACGTATAAAAAATTGTGGGTTATAGGTTGTTGTATGGACGAATTAGATTGAGATTTGAAGTATAATTAAGGTGAATTTATGCTACAAAAAGGTGCTAATGTAGTGTTCTTAAAATGCGAAAGAACTAGGACTACATGTATGATAGTGAATGATAGTTTCTATTTTATTTTGATGCATGAAAGACAGTAGTTTATGAGCTACAAATTGAATAATTTTGAGTTAGAATTGGAGATGAAATTGATGAAGAATTAGAGATGAAAGGTATAATTGATGTATAATTAATGAACTAATATGAAGATGTTTTGAATTTGGTATGAAGGTGTTAGAATATGGAGAAATTGAAGAAAAATAGAGAGTGAACACTCGATTCAATCATTTCATGATCATGGAGGATGATCATGAAGGACAATCGTATGAAGTTCCTCTACAATCGTGGGCAATGCTTTTAAGTGAAAAAATTTATGTTTTGTGTGATTGTTGTACTAACTAAGGATAAGTCACTCTACTTTGGTGCAGTTGGACTTAATTGAGGCTTGAAATGAACTTAGATAGTTGCTTAATTAATTGATTAAAGGTTTGATAAGTTTAGGTTGCTAATTGATGTTATAGCTTAAGGAATAGATCATTTTGATATTAATGTATCTAAATCTAAAACTTATGAGTTGTTAAAGGAATAAAGGTGTTCTTATAAATACAAATGTGATCCAAAGGATATGAGTAATGTATTAGGAACAAATGAATGAGAATTAGGAATTGTATGAAAATATATAATGTTAGAAAAGGGCTGGTGAATGTATGGTTGATGAATTTAGAATAATCAAGTTTACTTAAGGTATAAACCTAATTGCAAACTTGTTATAGAGGCTATGATGTATGATTGGTTAAGATTTGTGAATAAGGAAACATACTCGGAAAGTCAATTGAGCATGCACTGAACATGACACATATATGTGTGCATGGTTGAATATTTATATGATTGATCAACTTTATATTGTATAAAATATGTGTGTATTGCATCACTAAAAAACACAAATTGATGGTCAACATCCAGACATTACCTGGTCATCAAGGCAATAGTTTATCTGGAGCGTACAGTGAGTTAACCTAGATGTTTTCTCATTATGATTGAATTGTTTTCAATTAACTTTTAGATATTGAACTGTTATTGATATAATTGTTATAATTTCGGACATTGATGGTCCGAGGAGTTTAATATTTAGGATTATATTGGAAGTGCTTTTTAATCATATGTGAATATGGAAAATGTGTACTCAACTAAATGTTGAATGCCCGACTCAGATCCGATGAATATAATAAATGACTGTGCACATTAAATGAAAGTTATTGATAGCATATTATGTGAATTGATGCATTCCATCACATTGTTATGCATGATTAGATAAAGGAGTTGTGACCGAAGTAACTAGTGTGAAAAAGAGCTTAAAGCTCACAAATGTGCACAAAGAGCCACAGGCTTAGTTATTAATGAGCCCAGTATCTACAATAGATACGAGATAGAATATGAAATGAGCCCGGTATCTACAATAGGCACGAGACAGTAAATAGGTGCTCGGTCACAACAAGTAAAAAAGAAAGTGGAGTCACATGTGCATTTGTATTTATATATATCTTTACGTATATTATGTGAATGATTGCTAATAATTACTGAATTGTGTTGATATAGTGATATGCAATGTTTGTGTACACATTGATGATATGAATGATTGAGATAAATGATTGGTTTATTCTAGAATGATTATATGAAATGTTTGAAGTTCATGATGTATTTTTGAGATATAATGTATATTATGATCTGGTATTTAATATTGAATATTGTGATACATATGCTGAATTGGTTTATACTTATGATATTTGTGTTCTAACTTGAGTGAGCACATCAATGATAGTTCATTTATTGAGTTCACAAATTCATCAAAATTACAATGTTGATTTTCAAGTAAAAGAGAGACCGAGCTTCTAAGGTGATATAAAAGAAGTCTAATACTGTCAATTATGAAAACAAGAATGGCTCAAAGGTTTGGTCATCTGATACCTACAGAGTCTAGATAAGTACTTTTGTTTAGCTTCTCCTTTCATGTAGAAATTTTGTATAGAACTTTAAATTTCCAAATGTTATGTTTTGTATAAACATGGATTACGAAATGTAATGACAATGTAAGTAAGTTTTATTTTGTGAATGAAATGAGGAGTTTGATCTTTGGAAATACCTATGTTTTGTATAATTCCATAATAAGTTGATGTAATTGCTCTAACATGACATTTTCATACGGTATGTTCTTGAATGTCCTCTAGATGTTCGGGCATATGCTCTATGTTAGTGGCATGTTACAATTGTGAAATTAAGTATCTTTAAGATTGCTTCAAATCTAATCGAACAAGTTAGGAGTAGTTTTGTGAAATTAGAGATTAGAATTCTATAATTATCAAATTCAATTAGGGTTTCTTGATTAGATCTTGAGACAAGGTAAACAAAATTGTAGGAAATCTTAGATTT
Organism: Erythroxylum alaternifolium; assembly: GCA_027478495.1. Lineage (NCBI taxonomy): Eukaryota > Viridiplantae > Streptophyta > Magnoliopsida > Malpighiales > Erythroxylaceae > Erythroxylum > Erythroxylum alaternifolium. The sequence continues at coordinate 7,902 of JANIIA010494091.1, read as the reverse complement.
AGCATGAATTAAATAAATAAGATTAAGGGAGACAAAATAAGGATATAATAGTTCCTAAATCTTTAACTTTAATCAACCTCAAATTCAATCGCAACTCACTTATCAATTATTTACTTATTTTTTCTTATTATTTTCTTTAATTTCAATTATTTATTTTAATTTAATTCAATTTTTAGTATCTTTGGCAAAGTTTTTATTCAAATTTTTTAGGTGTCTATAATCCTCATGGGAATGATACCTTTTGATACTATAATATATGATTCGTATTCTTGTGGTATTGAGAGTTTTATTATTTATAAAACTTGCTCAATAGATAATGCTAGAAAATGACAGAGAAAGAGTAATTAAAGAGTAGATGATCATGAGATTCCAGCTTACTATTACAACGTGTACATAAAGTAATAGCTAAAGGGAATTTGAGCTTGTCCCTTGTACCAAGTCTTAAGGATCTACCTAACCAAAGAATGAAAGGGTGTGAAGAAGTCATTAAAAAGTTCCATATCAATATTTAGGTTTGCACAAATGGTTGAGGTCTCGCTAAAAGTTTCTTACAAGAACATCATTGAACTATAAAAAGATCATTGTGATTTATCAAAGTTAGATGGATCCATATAGAAACTAGGAAGCATTTGTGTAATTTCCTAAAATCCTTTAAATAAGTAGAATGGCTAATGCTAGGAATTATTCTCCTCTTTTTCACTCACCTTGGTATTTACTAGAGCAATTTCTTTTAACATATTAATGTACCTATGCTTATAAAAAGGGTCAAAACTATGCTAGTTATCAAACTAGAAGTCTATATCTTTAAGATTGCTAATTTTTTGCTTAATATGGTTCTATATGAAGCTTCTACTGAGCCAAATCTAATGAAAGGTGTATAAGTTAGTTAGCTTAACTCCCTTATCCAAATGCTCTGGTCTTTAAGATGGAAGGTGTGTATCCATCTTACCCATAGGTTTTCTTTGTCCATATAGATTTCCATAATCTTTTAGCCAATAAAACGCTTGACATTCTCTTAATTAAGCATAATCCTAGCCCTTCTTGTTGCGCAGGAAGGTAAATAATACTCTATTTAAGTTTATGGATTTTGTTACTACTAATGCATCTATTCTAGATGAAATCCCTTATGAGTTTATCAATTAACTTTATGACTCGTTTAGGTAGTGCAAGGTGGAACTACCAATATATATATATATATATGTAGGTTGTTAAGTTCAGAAGTGGCAAGTTGGACCCTCCCTCTATAATAAAAGGAATAACCACACTAGGCATGGAATCTTCTTTCAATTAAGCTTATGAGAGTAGATCAATCTCTAATAGTCAACTTCCTCGCTAAATTGGGACTCCCAAATATTTGAATGGAAGTTTAAGTTGCAGTCCTAATAAGGAAGAATTCAGGGAAGAATAGTTTGAAAAGGGAGTTAAAAAAAAGATACAACTCTTATTTGCATTAAACTTCATACTAGATAGCCTTTTAAAGGTGTCTAAAGATTCCATAAGAATGTTTATATAGACCAAATTAGCCCAATAAGAAGTAAGAGATCATCTACAAAAACTAGATGTGAGATTTTAAGCTTGTCATAACTATAATGGTATTTAAAAGCTGAAGCTCTTGCAATGTTGTAGTTGATTGGCCTTGATAACATGTTCATTGCTATTATAAATAAAGACACAAATGATCACCTTGTATTAATCTTTGAGTTGCTTTAAAAAAACCCTAAAGATTCCCCATTAACTAGCATATAGTAGGAAATTAAATGCCACCTTGTATTATAAATAAACTAAATTTGTACCTAGTTTATGAATTTTTTGGGGTAACTAATTGCCTGTAAGGAGTTAAAGATGAAGTTCTAACTTAGTAAATTAAATGCCTTGGTCAAATCAATTTTCATTTCATAGATTTTAATATTTTTTCTAATCCATATACCCTAAATAGCTCATAAATAAAGCTTATGATGTCACATATGTTCATTCCTTTTATAAAAGCCCCTTAGCAAGGGTTGATGAAGTTAGGGAGTTTTTCCAACTATTTATTAGCTATGCACTTAGAGATCACTTTGTATATCACATTAGAAACTCATTAAGAGAAAAAGGATTAGGAACCTTAGGTATAAGAAAAATGTAAGTTTTATTAAGATCAGAGAAGCTTACCATTAATGAATAATTCTTAGACACCGTTGATCACCATTGAGCCATTTATTTCCTAAGTAGAGTGAAAAAACTGGCATTGAAGCCATCTAAACTACGAAATTTGTCTGGTTAAAAAGATAAGAAAGTATTCTTAATCTCCTTATATATTAGCTCCTTAGTCAATGAAGGGATATGTTGAGGGTTAAGATCATTTCTTATGGAGTCTGCTAGCTGAACTGGAAGATTAGGAGGAATGAAGGACTCTACTAGGATAGAATTGAAGTAGGAGTGGGCTAATTCTTTAAGATTTCTCTGATCGATCACAATGTTACCATTTTGATCCTTAAGTTTAACAATTCTTCCTTGGATATAATTGTGAAAAAGCCTGGAGTTTCTATCTCTCTCTTGTAACCATATAATTCTACCATTTTATCTTAGCTATAAGTTTGTATAATCCACAGTTGAGTGATATCTCTTCAAGACTTCAATTTCATAGGATTTGACATAAAGGTCATCTGGTTTCATAGTAAGAACTTCCTGAATCTTGTTGAGGTGATCAAAAGCTTCTCTCTTTTCCAATATAAGAGGATCTGAGCAAGTTTTCAAAGGATATTTGCATCTAAATAGATGATCCTTAATTTCTATACACATTTATGGCAGAGGTTCAAACATCTCCATATTCATATCTTATTCAATTACATCTCTAAGTTAAAAATGAGTCAATAAGGAGTTAAAGAAACTAAAAGCGGTTGTTCTATTCTCATATCCATTCTTTAGATTAGTTTTAATTAACGAGTGGTTAAAGACTAAATTAGTTCAAAAATTAGCTTGATTAAGTTGCGTTTCTTTGATTTAAGAGCCATTAATAAAACACATATCCATTTTCCTACGGATGTATCTGTTTCCAATTTATTTGTTGCTCCAAGTGAAAAGAGATCCAGTGTATCTGAGATATTTAAGGCTAATTCTAGAAGTAAGATTTGATAGCTCACAGAATCTAGATTGGACATTCTTCAAGTTGGTTTAAGTTTTTAGGGAGAAAGATTGCAATTATAATCCCCAATCAACATCCAAGAAGTTTAAATACCTATTCCAAGTCTCAAGTCACTCCATAGGAAATTTATTCCTAATTAGTTGCATACACTATAGTTATTTTGATAAGGGAATTGAAATGCTTCAACAACAATTCATAGTTAATTAATTGGTCTAATGAACACCAGGTTTCAAAGTGAAAAGTTGTAGGGTTAAAGGCAACAACCACTCTACCCTTAGGATGGTTTGCATGATCGCTAAGGGAAGTCCAATCCTTTTTCAAAAACCATAATCCTTTGTTTTTAAAGTGTCCTCCTTTATTTTGGTCTTTATAAAACCAAAAAAACTTGGGTTGTTATATTTATTAGGTCTTTTAAAGCCAACTGTTTATTAGGGCAGTTTAATCCTTAACATTTTATACTAGTAAATTCACAAATCTTCCCCCTTTTCCTCCTAGTCTTTTATTACTAAAACAAGGGTCCAAACAACCAATTTGAGGTGACTAAACTTCCCAAGGACTTAGCATAGAAGTGTTAGGGGAATTTACCTCAATCTCTTTGTTTTTTGTGATACCTTCTTTGGAGTTGGTTGAAAGTGGTTTCTTTTCCGTTTAGTGTGGAATCGTCAAGGATCTTTGTATCTTCGGGGGTAATGTGGTGCTTTTCATTACTTTCCATGGCCTAAGGGGTTACTATAACTTTTGTCAATATGTTCACCTCATTTTGAACTTGATTTTTTGGTCTCCATATGTTAGGAAACTGGGTATGGATCTGATCCAGACTGTAGTGAAATAGTTACGAAACTTTTTCAGAATCTTTGATTTCCTAAAAACCAAGATCTTTTTAATTCTATAAAATGATTAACACAAATTATAATAAAGAGGAAAGTTAATTCGTACCTTATTCTAAAGTTTGATCTTTATCTTGTTGTATCCTTGAAACTGTTCCCGAAATCGATTCGTTTTAACCACTGTAGCCGCATAAATGTTCAGCCTCTAATGGTATCCATATAATAAGATGAGAGAACTATGTAACTCTTACACAAAGGGTTAAGCAAGAAGTACTAGCTCCACAGAGCTTAAGCCTATTTATAATAGGTTCTAGGCATTTCGGTAATTTCATTGCAATTAAAATCTAATTTCAATTAAACTTTAATTAGAATTACAAATTATTCTAATTAAATACCAATTATGTTCATATAAAATTCAATCTCTCATATTGATCTTTATTTATTAAATATTTCATATTTAATCATAAAGTTTCTCAAACTTTACAATCAAGTTCAACTTAATTAAATTAACTTTGCTCTCTTCAATCCATTCTACATGTGACAACCCATTAGGTTCCCAAATATGTTGGCAATAATTATAAAATAATTAGATAAATTAAAACTCCTTTTAATTTATCTTTAATTCTCCAATTAAACAATTTATAATCACAAATCAGGATTAACATCTAGTAACGCATCATGACCACCCAAATATTTAGGAATGTCAAAGTGGTTTTGACTAATCTTTCCGTGCATGATTTTTCTGTATAATTCAATCCTTTCATCACACAATGTTTCGATTAGACATAGAGCATGGAATTAACGTCTACTTGAGTCTAATCATATTAGTTCTCTGCCATTAGCTATCAATTCAATTAATGACATTTGTAAAATATTTACAAAGCATCATTTCACCTTGGCCAAGGATTTTTTTAATCAATACTAATCGAAAATAACAAAACATTCTCCCTAATTTCTTTAAGGTGATGAATCCTATCTTGATCACATAACTACCTCCATATAGTTCATGCTACATCCAATGACTAATGATTAAATGACCCATGATTAAATAGATCATAAGTAGTATCAAAACATAGCAATTCCCATACATGATAACTTTGACGATCTCAAGTCAAATGATCACTTATTCAATCATCATAATGAGAATTCCATAAACATACAAGTAATGTTCCAAATGGATTTCTCATATCAGGTCTGTTAAGTGAACTTGTTCTCTAACAAGCACCCACACATTTGTTTAAGCATCTCTATACTTTAGCCTATGAGATTGACTACTTCCTTCATAAGAAAAAACACAACATATGCTAGTCTTTATAGTCCCCCTTACCATATGGTACACACCAGGACGCCCGGAGGTCATTTCAATACATATCCTATGATAAAGGTGGGCTACTATCAATCGCTACATTCATTTCACATGGCATCATATCATTATTCACTTACAAAGCATCAATATAAAATCACAATATTTTAAAATCCAACTTTTTCCTCATTTCATTTCACAAAACCGAAAGCCTACATTATGTCCTTCAACCTTTACTACATATACTTCATAAACCTAGTACAAAAGCATTACATAAAAGAGGAAAATATTTATACAATCTAGCTAAGCCGTCCAAAAATCCCAGCTGACTGACCTTTGAGCCATGACTGCTCTTGCCAAATCACAATCCATATGGCTGGTAGAGCCTCTCAGTAGCTAGAATTGTCTCTCGGTCCTGAAAAGACAACGTTGCAATTTTGGTAAGTTTTGCGAACTCAATGAGGTAACCATCATCGGCAGTTTACTCAATTCATGCAACACATCATTTCACATAACAAATAATCACATTTTCTCATAATTGATCATGTATCACATTTTCACTTAAGCATAGGCAATTATGCATTTCAATCAATCAATCATACTTAACAAAATGCATATGGAATGTTCATGAGACTCCTTTTCAATTGTTACGTTGTTGTGACCGAGTGCCTGAACTGTCCCATATCTATTTTGGATACCAGGCTCATTACTAACTGTCCCTTATCCTATGAGGATACATGGCTCATTTTACAGAGTGAGCCTTAGGCTCTTAATCACTGTCTGAGCTCGAGGTTCTTTTCACATGTTGAGCTTTAAGCTCTGATTGGTGGCTATTCTAGTCACAACTCCCATTATCTGATCATGCATTCATGTACGGAATACATCTCACATTTTCAATCAATCATATCATAACACGTTTAATTCTTCACATTCATATTTAAGCAACACTTCAACATATATCCCACATTTCACAATCATCGGACCTTCTGTCCGGAATTCAACACAATTCAATTCACATTCATTTATCATTCATAATAGCATTTAAGCAAACAATAATTGAGAGAAACCATCTAGGTTACTCACAGTTTGCTCCAGAAGCTATTGCCTCGAAGTTCTGGCAACATCTGGAGGATGGTGCCCAATTCTTTCCTCTATATTATGCAAAACATACACATATCACAATTTGCACAATTATAAGTGTTTAATAATGCACATGTATGAAATGAATTATGTACAATGCATGTTCATGATAATCTTGGGTATTTTTCCATCAATTTCTTTACAAAAATCTTTCTCATATCAAAACTCATCTAAGTATAATTTATACTTAGGTTTATGCCTCACTAAAATCATTAAAATCACAATTCATTTCTCATTGGTTTACTTTCAGATTTTTCCAAGATACCCTTTCGGGCCTACTGTTTATGTTTAATCAGAGAGTGCAATTGAAATAATTTGGTCATACCCTCTTCTAGAAAAGTGTTCTTCTATGTTTTATGTTTCTATTGACACTAAAATCACTCAATTTGGTTCAGTATCCTATGAGTTATGCTCACAATACCATAGACTATGTATAATTGAACTTTTGGCTAGTTCATGATCACACCCTCAAATTGAACAACTCATAACTTTCAACTCAAATATCTAAAAATTACAAACTTAGTACCAATTGAAAGATAAGAGAATGAAATACAACTTTTGTGAAGACATCTTTATCTTATTCAGCCTGTATCCATCCATTTTTTTATGAAAACATCAAAACATAATTTCTGTCTCGGGTAGTACTATGACCTTAATCCAGACTCAATTTCTCACCACAATTTGAAAGTCTTAAGGTCAGAATTAAATTTAGACTTCTTCAAAAAAGTTGTATAATTATGTCTATAGTTTAATCTGAATCAAGAATCACCTCATTTGGACTTTTATAGCTCAAGATATCATCAAAAAAACAACACATATTTAGAGGGCATCTCCCCCGCATCACCTTCAGGGTCGCGATTGCGACGTGGCTTCCAAAGTGGCATTGCAGTCGCAATACTTCGACAGATTTGGCAGAGCCGCGATCGCGACGCGTATCTGGCGGAAGCGCGTCCCTCCCCCCTTTTTTTCTTTTCTGAACTTGACATCCAATTTAAACCTAGAAAATGAGGTTTTTTTTGTCAAAGTCATCTTCTAAACAATTGTTTATATATGTCATAAGATTCTAAAGAACCTAAGTTAATAAAATTTGGCTTAGTATTCTAAAAGTTATACACAATTTACTCCACACTATTCAGAAACAGAGATAAAATATAAAACTCAACTTCAAGACAATTTTCAACACTCTTAGAGACAGAATTCAAACTCGATTTCTTCATAAAAATTGTAGCTATTCTTCTCTAATTTAATATAAGTCAATAATCATCCTATTTGGATATCTGTAGTTTAAGATATGTCTAAAAAACTGACGCATGTTCAGTTGAATCAGTACAACTAACACATTTCCAGCGCACTTCCTCATCAATCTCTTCCTAATTCATCTCTTTTGCTTAATCTACCACTTCTAACTTACATCCACATCATTTATTCTTCAATAATACCCTAATTACAGTTCAAGATCATCTATACACAATTCAAAATCCATGCTTGATCATATACACCAAAAACAA